>ML108201.1:0-64858 GCA_003697995.1 Taxidea taxus jeffersonii | reverse complement strand
TAAATTATATAAAATAATAAATATATATATCATATATTAACCCTGTATTCAAATATATTATTTGCAAATATTTTCTCTTATTCAGATTACCTTCTCTTTTTTGTTGATGATTTCCTTCACTGTGCAAAAGTTTTATATTTTGCTGTAGTCTCAATAACTTAATTTTGCTTTTGTTTCCTAGCAGGAGACATACCTAGAAAACATTTTCATATTCAATGTCAAAGAAATTAACACCTATGTTTTCTTCTCAGAATTTTATGGGTTCATGTCTCACATATAAGTCTTCAGACCATTTGAGTTTATATTCGTGTATGTTGTAAGAAAGTGACATAATTTCATTCTTTTGCATGTGGGTTCCTCAAAACATTAAAAATAGAATTACAATATACTTCAGTAATTCCCCTACTGAGTATTTACACAAGGAAAACTGAAACACTGATTCAAAAAGATACAGGCATCCCTATGTTTACTGCAGCATTATTTACAATAGCCAAGACATGGAAGCAACCCAAGTATCCATCCATAGATGAATACATAAATATGTGGTACATATATACAATGGAAATTACTCAGCTGGAAAAGAACAACAACAACAAAAAAGAATGAATTACTTCCATTTACAACAACATGTTTAGACCAAGAGAATATTATGCTGAGCAAAATAAGTCAGTCAGAGAAAAGCAAATGCCATATAATTGCACTTGTAGGTGGAATTTAAGAAACAAAACAAATAAAGGTGGAAAACAAGAGACAAACAAATAAATAAACAAAAAATACCAGACTCTTAAAATAAAGAAAAGACTGGTGATTACCAGAGGGAAGGTGAGGGGGTAAGGATGGGTGAAATCAATAAAGAGGATTAAGAGTAAGAGTACACCTACTTATCTTGATGAACAGTGAAAAATGTACAGAACTGAGTCATTATATTGTATCCCTGAAACTAACATAATACTATATTTTAATTATATTTGAATTAAAGAAACAAAAAGTAACAAAAGTAATTGGAGAATTTTGAACTATAAAAATGGCAATTTCATATGGTTTGATCTAATACTTTACCTTTTCTTAAACTATAAAATCTTTTTAAAGTTTCTTTGAAAAAATTACTTTTACATCTACTATAGCTAATGTGCTATCCTTTGTATTACTTTTCTCTGTTACATCCTCACCAAATGGTCATCCATTCTAGACTTGAATACACAGAGTGTGTTATAAGCCCAACCGTGTCCCCCTACAAGTTCATATGTTGAAATTCGTGACACCCCAAATCTCAGAAAGTAACTGTACGTGGAGATAGGACTTTTAGTAAGGTTATTAACATAACAGGAGGATTAAAATGAGCCCTAATACACTTTGCCTGATGTTCTTTCTAGAAGATAACTGGATACACAGAGACCTCAAGGATGCCTGTGCAAAAAAAAAAAAAAAAGAAATACCATGTGAAGACATAGCAAGAAGGCAGTCATCTGCAAGCCAAGATGAGCGGCCTAAAAAGAAATCAAACCTGTTGATGCCTTGATCTTGGACTTGTGACCTCCAGAACTGTGAGAAGAGGTATTTCTGTTACTAAGCCACACAGTCTGTAGTATTTTGTTATGTCAGCCCTAGTAAACTAATATAGTACCAAAAACTCATAGTTGAGAAAATGAAATTAGGTTCATTAAGGGTCAGTTTGATTTTAAGCATAAAGCTTCATGAATCTTAAGGTTTGATTTTTGGTTTTGAGCTCTTAAATTCTGTTGTATTGTTAAACCATATTACAGCAATCTCTGAATAAGCTCTGAATTTATTCAGCAATTACTGAGCGTCAGAATACACAATCAGACTCAAAAGATACAAGTAAGATTCAATCTGATACTGCATTTACTCAGTTTTATGAAAGAGAAAGGGCAAGAGAAGTGGCAAATAGTTTTTAATCTCATGAGGAAGGCCAGAAGCTTCTGGGCTAAGGGGTGAACTTCTTTTACCCCTTAGCACATGAGTACATAGGGCTGTCATGGACACATTAAGGACCAATGCACAGGTAGGTCATCTTGACAAAGAGAGGCTACAGTCTCAGCTTTTCAACAAACTACACAGACCTAAAATTTGTATGCAAATTTAATTTGTTCAATTCAAGTAAATTTTACAGATCAGAGGTTTATACAGTAAAAGAAACACAAAATTCCACATTAGTTTTACATGTCGTTTTTAAGAAGATAAACATTGAGAGTATTCACCAGCAGGCCATTATCAGACCAATCTAGATGTTAACCCTCTGCTCACAAGCCCATTAGAAAAGTTTGAAGACAATGCATATGCACAAAGAAATGAGAAGGTGTAATCCTGGGAAGCCTCCCAGACCCTGCAGCGTTCCATTTATTCTAAACATGAATTCATCCTTTCTTAAGGTCTTGCAGGCTCAAAGATTCAATTTTGCTATTCAATTTTGCTAGTTTCCCAAAGTTGATAAGAATTTGGGACATTAAATTTAGGGTAAGGATGTTCCTAAGTGAAAGATGCATAAAAATCAGAATTCATTAGAATACACTCAGCAATAAACCAACAGCAGGACCAGAGAGTCAGAGTAAATGGGCTAATGCATTCCCTCCATGTGAAAAGCTACACAAGCTCTAAGACAACATCCCTTAGAGAACGTCAGACAGTATGGAATCAGATAAAATCTATTACATAAATCACACCTTTGGAATTAGACTCTTAAGTATCATGCTTATCTTTATGCCTTCATGTCCTCCACATCTGTGAGGTGTGCTGAAAGTTTATGTCAGTCCTAAAAAGTACCTTGTTCCAGTTCTCTAGAGAAAATTATATAAGCTTTATAAAAATTAATTTCACTGATAGACTATCTCTGCCAGCCTATCAATGTCATATATAAACTGGTAAGTATGTATGAGTGAATGTCATTGGAACTACTGGGAAAACAGCTGTGTATTTCCATTTTTTTATTTCCAAAGACATAGCCTTTCTTAGGTCTTCTCTACGTGGAAATTTGCCTTCTCTGATATTCCACTCACTTATTTTCTAGAAATTATTCACCCCTCTGCTCTTGATTTCACCTTAATCTTGTCCATTGCCACATGCAGAAACTCAGTGTCCAGTTCTGTTTTAAATCATTTTGGCCAGAGATGCAGGTTCTGGGCTCACATGGCTATTGGGGTCCATCCTGGTTACTAATGAGGTTCTCCAAAGGAAGAATATTTTGGGAGATCAGCAATCACTCTAATGATAACCACTAGTTGGATCACAAGTAAATATCATTTTGTAAGTATTAGCATAGCATTCTAGCCTCTCAATTTCTTTTCTGGATACTGGCTAAATCACTAAATATTTTTTAGTATATGTTTCAGTAAAATTTACCTGTAAACTTGAAAAACATGTCTTCTCTAACTATATCTTTTCAAATGGAAAGACTTCCAAAACTTCATTAAGGAAATCATTCTTCAGCCTGTCACTAGAGATTTCTCTATATGCTGTCATAGATTAAATGATTCTGTTGAGATTGCAGAGTTCTGGGTGACTATTCACATAGAAGCAGGTACACATTTATTTTAGGTTAGCCATATTAGTCGTCGTTCATTACAATATTGTTTTAAATGTTTTAATACTTATAAGCTGTTGCAGTATCTAATCTGAATTATGTTAAAAAAGGCATTTGCATTTATCCCTTTCTTCCATGTATGGTACTCAGCTTTGTCATCTTTTAAAAAAAATATCAGTAGACTTAAAGCAGATACGTTCAATATTTAAGATAGTCTAGAAATATCATGTTTGTTCTTGACCATTACACAATATCAGTGATGTGCTTGCTTTTGAACCTTGCAAAACTATATAGTACTCTTCTATTTATCTACTCATGACATTTCATAACTGGGTGTGCTTAGCAAGTGTTAAGCTCTTTTAAACTGAAATAGAACCCCATTTGTTTTGGAGTCTGATTTGTATTACCCAGTAATTGAATTGGTTTTATTCTATTTCTCTGTAGAAGAATATACACAATTCTTTTAAATGCTAAAAATAACTGCTATAATAAAAACAGCTACCGCCTCATTGTAACATTAACTTAGAAGTTTATATTGGGGCACCTGGGTGGCTCAGTGGGTTAAGCCTCTGCCTTCGGCCCAGGTCATGGTCTCAAGGTCCTGGGATCGAGCCCCACATCGGGCTTTCTGCTCAGTAGGGAGCCTGCTTCCCCCACAATCTTTGCCTGCCACCCTGCCTACTTGTGATCTACCAAATAAATAAATAAAATCTTTAAAAAAAAAGAAGTTTGTATCTTATAAAAGAGCTATATCCTACTACCATATATGAAAATTAGAGGGTGAAACATTTTTCTCAAGTGGCTGGCTTTAAAACTGACCCTTCTTCACTTTGTTAAGATTGATAACAAAGATAAACACATTCAATTGTCTCATGGAGACACCACTTGGGATATTGCACAGGTACCTCAGTTTCACCATGTCCAATTTACACTCATACCACTGCCATCAACAACCCTTGCCTGAAAACACAAGCAAACAGATAAACTATAACTTCTGCTAATCATTCATTTACCAATTTAGAAAGCAGTTCTTAGGAGAACTGAATGTTAGCATTCTCACCAATGGGAGCAAGAACACTTACTTACTTTCAGAGCCAACAGCAGTGAAAACAAAAACAAAAACAAAAACAAGTAATTATTTAATAATTTTTTTTTAATGAACTGTTTTAATCACATAGCTTTGAATGGTTCCTTGAACCTGTAGTAATGATCTGGCTTGATCAAAAACAATTTATATATATATATATATACATATATATAGACATATATATATTTATCTATATTTGTACATATATATGTGCAAATTAGAGTATTCCTCCATTTATGTTTTCTGTACGGATATTTTACTACTTTTTCTAGTATGTAGAAAATGTATCTGGTTATTTAGTAAAATGAAAAACCTATATTACCTCCTGTGACATATACATTTAAATGCCTTATTCTTCTCTCTTAATTTTTACTTAATTGCTACAAAAATCAAAGTTTACGAAGTGTGATTATTTCTATCTAACTTTACATTAAGATGTTAACTTTTTGTTCCTCATAAGTTTCTGACATACACAAAGATATGTGACCTCTTTGTTAAATAGTGTAGATAACTTCTATCTACCTCATCAGGAGCACACAGGGAATAATGTGATGATTTATATGCAAAGCACTGCAAACTTGCCTAGAGCAGCAGAACAAATGCCAAATGTTTACTAAGAGGATACCATGTTTCTGAATCTTGATAGAAGCAAGATCATGGAAGAAGGCTGTGCCTGTGGCCATTTGGCTATTAAAGCTTATGGAAGTCTCCTTTGCAGTTTCCGTATGTGCTTATGATATGCACGTTAAAGGTATTGGAGAATTTTATAATAAAAGTTTTGGTAGTTTTCTTGAATTCAGACATTTTGAATAAAGCAAATCACTGGAATTTTCCCAATATATGCCAGTAATGGGTACAATGGCTTCCTTGGAAATGTGGTGTGTGTGTGTGTGTGTGTGTGTGTGTGTGTGTGTGTGTGTGTGTAATGCAGCCTATTCAATGTCAGAAGCAAGGCATTCAAGATGCAGTAAAGTAAATACCAGGAGAATAATGACAGATGACTACGGGTTGGATTTCTCTTGCTATCAACACAGCAGAGAAATGAAACATTGTCTATTCTATGAATACAATAAAAAAACTTGAGAATCAATGATAAAGAGGAAAACTCAAAAGAAAAAGCCTATTATGCTCAGTATGAAGCAACTGTCCTTGGTTTTAAATTTTTTCTCTTTTGGTGAAGGAAAGAAATCAGCCTATTTGTCTAATTCATATTCCCAAACCAAAATTACTAATTCCTAGTAGAGCTTGAAAGAGGATGTAACATATTTATGCTTAAAAAACTTGCCATAAAAATAAAATCTAACACTACATTTAAAGATCATGTTAGATATCAATGGAGTTTATTTTGGGAAAGGAAGGATGGGACAATTTTATTAACATAATCTACCCAACCATGTATTTCTTTTTTTTTTTCTAATGGACTGAACTTTATTTTTTCTAGCTTTATTGAGATATAATTAACAAATGAAAATTCTATATATCTAAGGCATACAATGTATTTTTTGATACATGTGTACACTGTTAAATGATGACCACAATCAAACAAGTTAATATATCTATCACCTCAAATAGGTACTGTTTAAATTTTTTTTTGGTGAATATCCTTAAGATCTACTCTCTTGGGGTGCCTGGGTGGCTCAGTGGGTTAAAGCCTACACCTTCGGCTCAGGTCACAATCCCAGGGTCCTGGGATCGAGCCCTGCATCAGGCTCTCTGCTCCACGGAGAACCTGCTTCCTCCTCTCTCTCTGCCTGCCTCTCTGCCTACTTGTGATCTCTGTCTGTCAAATAAATAAATAAAATCTTAAATTTAATTAAATTTAAAATCTTAAAAAAGATACTCTCTTTACAAATTTCAAGTATTATTACCACATATTATTATCTATTATTACACACCTTGCAGTACAGTAGTATTCTCTATCCATGGTTTTGCCTTCCATAGTTTCAGTTACCTGTGGTCAACTGTGATCCAGAAGCAGATATCCTCCTTCACATTGCCTATGTTATTCACTTCACTTCATCCCAACAAATAAGCATTTTATCCTCTCACATCATCACAAGAAGAGTGAGTACAGTACAGAAAGATTGTTTTGAGAGAAATCACACTCACATAACTTTTATTACACTATACTATTATAATCATTCTATTTACTATTCTCTAATCTCTTACTGAACCTAATTTATAAATTAAGCTTTATCTTACTATACTATGCTTAGTATAGCATGCTTATACTATATATAGTATATATACTATGCTTAGGAAAAAGCATACTACCTATAGTGTTTGGTATACTACCCATGGCTTCAGGCATCCACTGGAGGTCTTATAAGGAATCGCTTACAGATAAGGAGGGACTACTGTATATGTCTTTTTCTGCCTGCCTTATTTTACTTAGCATACTGTCTTTCAGGTTCATCCATATGCTTGCAAAGTGCAGGATTTCTTTCTAAGTTTGAGAAATATTCCAGCATATATGCATGTATATATATGCATACACATATATCACATTTATCTATTCATCCACTGATGGGCATATATGTCTTATATCTTGTGGTTTTTTTTAATATCTTAACTTTGTGAATAATGCTACAGTGAATATGGGAGCACAATTATCTCTTCAAGATAATTTCCTTTAAATACGTAACCAGAAGTGAGACTGCTGAATCATATGATAGTTCTGCTTTTAACTTTTTAAAGGAATCTCCATACTGTTTTCCATAACTATAACAATTTAGATTCCTATCAATAGTGTACAAAGATTATCTCCTCCACATCCTCAAAGCTAAATTTGTTAGCTTTGTTTTTGCTTTTGTTTTTTATACTAGCTATTGTAACAGGAGTAAGGTGATATTTCATTGTGGTGTTGATTTATATTTCTCTTGAGATTAGTAATATTGATCACTTTCACATGTATCTGTTGACCAACTATCTGCCTTTTTTTTAAAGTGTCTGTTCAAGTCCTTGATCATTTTTTTTTTTAAATTATATTTATTTGTCAGAGAGAGAGCGGGAGCAAGCACAGGCAGACAGAGAGGCAGGCAGAGGCAGAGGGAGAAGCAGGCTCCCCACCGAGCAAGGAGCGCGATGCGGGACTCGATCCTAGGACCCTGGGATCATGACCCGAGCCGAAGGCAGCCGCTTAACCAACTGAGCCATCCAGGCGTCCCAAGTCCTTGATCATTTTTAATCAGGTTATCTTCTTGCTACTGAGCTGTTTCAGTCATCATATATTTTAGGTTTTAACTCCTTATCAGA
The DNA here is from genome assembly GCA_003697995.1 of Taxidea taxus jeffersonii. Classification (NCBI taxonomy): domain Eukaryota; kingdom Metazoa; phylum Chordata; class Mammalia; order Carnivora; family Mustelidae; genus Taxidea; species Taxidea taxus. The sequence continues at coordinate 56,978 of ML108201.1, read as the reverse complement.
TGTATGCTTTATAAATATGTTCTCTCATTCCATACATTGTCTCTTCACTCTATTGATTGTTTCCTTGTTATGCATGTCTTTTTGTTTGATGTAATCCCATTTGCCTATTTTTGCTTTTGCTGCCTGTGCTTTTAGATCATAAAAAAAAAAATCACTGCCAAAAACAATGTTGAAAAGTTTTTCCCCTACATTTTCTTCTAGTGATTTAACAGTTTCAAATATTACATTTAAATCTTTAATCCATTATGAGTTTTTATTTGTGATGTGAGATAGGGCACAGTTTCATTCTTCTGCATGTTATATCCAGTCTGCAAACACAATATACTGAAGTGATTATTCTTCCTCCAATGTGTATCCTTGGGAACTCACTGTGGTTCTTTAAGATGATTATTCTGAATTCTTGCCAGGCAATTCACAAATCTCCAATTTTTTCAAGTTGGTTACTAGATTTTTTTTTTCCTTTGATTGTGTCCTATTTTTTAGATTCTTCATGCTCCTTGTATGTTTGCTTTGCTGACTATGTATTTGAAGATAGAGACTTTTGTTCTGTGCCTCTTCACTCTTGCATATCAGCACCAGTTTTAAGATGCCCTCCCCTTTATTTTTAGCTGTTCCAAGGGCCCAGCTCCACAGATTACTCCATACTCAGTATAAGGCAAAGTAGAAACTGGCTTCATGGAGGGTGCTCTGAAATTCTGGGGATGAGACTTCCTTCACTTCATTCTCTCTTGTGAAGGAAAAAAGCCTCAGTTATGTATCTTTTCCCAATCTCATAGAGTAGAACTTGCAGTGAGGGGATGTCCTCCTCTTTCCTTTGTTCCTTGCTGCTGCAGGAGACTGGGCTCTGTAGAATGTTCACTGTTTGGAATGAGGTGAGACAGAAATAAGCCCAGTGGATTATGCCCTGAGATGCCAAATGCACACTCCAATATCACATTCCCCACAAAGGGAGAAATCATGAGCTGAGGTAATCTTGGTGCTCAACTAAAGCGGTTTGAGGGAGAGACTGACCTGAGTAAACTGCTCCTCTTACCCATATAAATGTGACTGCTCTCAGTCTCCGGATTACAATGACTTTTTACTCTGGGTTCTGCATTTCCTTTCAAGGTATTTTGATACCAAAATCATCATTAGATCAGGGATTCTATTGAGGAACAAGAGAGTTAGGGCTTCCTACTCTGCCACCTTGCTAATATCACCACCTCTAATCATATGTTATCCATTCATTATCAATTTTGGTACACTTAAATAGTAAACTTCTCCCCATAGGCAATAAAAATCACACTGAAGCTATTCACTAATGGTAAGGACACATGGGAACTTTCAGAAAATCCAGATTCATCTGGTCTTGGAAGTTCAACAAATGAAGAAAATGGCATAGGATATTAGTAAGTTAGAATAGATGGATATTAGGAGTACCCAAGTAATTCAGTCAGTTGGGCGTTCAACTCTTGATTTTGGATCAGGTTGTGATCTCAGGGTGCTGAGACTGAGTCCTGCCTCTGTCTCACCTCATTCCAAACACTGAGGTGAGTAAAAGAAAAGCAAATATAAACTAATAAGACTTCATCAAAATAAAAAAAAACTTTTACACAGCAAAAGAAACAATCAACAAAACTAAAAGGTAACCTACAGAATGGGAGAAAGACACTTGACAATTCTGATAAAGAGATAGTGTCCAAAATATATAAAGAACTTATAAAACTCAACAGCCAAAAACCAAATAATCCAATTAAAAATGGGCAGAAGACATAAACAGACATTTCTCCAAAGAAGACATATGAATGATTAACAGACACACAAAAAGCTGCTCGACATCACTCATCATCAGGGAAATGCAATTCAAAACTATAAGGAGATATTACTTCACATCTGTCAGAATGGCTAAAATCTAAAAACACAAATAACAACAGGTGTTGGCAAGGATGCAGAGATTTCACTCTTATGTGAACAAACAAAGGAGCAAAGGGGAAAAGAAAGAGAGAGAGGGGAAAACCAAGAAAAGGGCTCTTAAAACTACAGAGAACAAACTGAGGTTACCAGAGGGGACATGGGTGGAGGGATGGGTGAAATAGGTGATGGGGATTAAGTAGAGCACTTGTAATAAGCACTGGGTGTTTTATGGAAATGTTGAATCACTACACTGTACACCTGAAACTAATATTATGCTCTATGATAACTAATTGGAATTTAAATTCAAAATAAAAAAAAAGAAATTTATTTTTATTTTCAGAAAAAAAATCTGAAAGCCTAATTAAAGAATACGTCCCATATTTTTGTAATAAAATATAAACCACTGAAAAAATCTCACCTTACAAAATATGGCCTTCAGGTCAAGAATATTTGTGCTTCTTCTGAGATATGGGCATGATTTTCTAGTAAGGATATTTGAATCTTCAATGATTCAGTTTTCTTTTCTTTTTTTTTTTTAAGATTTTATTTATTTGACAGAGATCACAAGTAGGCAGAGAGGCAGGCAGAGAGAGGAGGAAGCAGGCTGCCTGCTGAGCAGAGAGCCAGATGCGGGGCTCAATCCCAGGACCCTGGGATCATGACCTGAGCCGAAGGCAGAGGCTTTAACCCACTGAGCCACCCAGGTGCCCCCAGTTTTCTTTTTTAACTGAAATTCATATAATTTAAGGTCCAATGTGTAGTGTGTCTCCAGGAATCAGATAGGATGTGATATGTTTTTCACATTATCTTCCCTCATGGCTAGAATTTATGACTTTAGACATTGACTTTCTTGTGTTTTTCTAATATGCATTCAATTTATTATAATATAGTTTATAGATCCTTGCAAGTCAGCTTAAATATGTTTCTGGAACAAGACAGGATATAAAAGTAAATATAAGGAATAAAAGGAGATGTAAATACTAAACATAGCTTAATAAGAATAGTAAACATCTTTTTTTAAAGATTTTATTTATTTATTTACTTCTCAGAGAGAGAGAAAGAGAGAGAGAGAGCGCACAAGCAGGCAGAGGCAGAGAGAGAGAAGCAGGCTCCCTGCTGAGCAAGGAGCCTGATGCGGGACTCGATCCCAGGACCCTGGGATCATGACCTGAGGCAAAGGCAGCAGCTTAACCAACTGAGCCACCCAGGTGTCCCAAACATCTTTTCTACATACCTAAACTATTACAAAAATGAGGAAACTTTTAGGTTAAATTTATATATAAACAATCTCTACATTGATCTCAATCTGTATCCAAAATGTACAAACAAGAATTTATCCTAGAACTGAGGATCCATGTCATGTGCCCACGGCATTGCCATTATGTCAGATTTCTCTCTGCATGTACAACTGATCTTAACTCAAACTCCAAACTCTGCTTCTGACATTAAAGACTTTTCTTTCTCTTTTTCTCTGCTGATGAAAATAATCATTGTAAATAAAGGTAGTAAATACCTAGATACATTAAATACATACTACAGAACAGATCTTCCTCTAAATACATTAATGTTTTGACTAATTGTCAAAGCAGTTCCTCAAAGGATTTGAGGTTAAGTGATACTTTTTAAACTGTTTACAGATGAGGAGTTTGTGGCATAGAGAGGTTAGGTTCTGAAATTATAGTGATAGAGCAGAATTTACTATAAGCAGTCTAATATTAGAACTTAGACTTCTAACCACCACATTACACTGCCTAATCAGGGATAAATTAGGAGAAATAAGTACGGGAAGATTAGATATTTTAAATGAGTATGTAAATTTAATTATATAATATATATTACATGGCACAGGCTTATTACCTTAACAAATATATACAATAACTTAGTGGGCTATAAAATAAAAACAGCAATTAATTAACAGATATGTCATTAGGAATTAATAGCACTATTCATTATTTGTTAAGCATTTATTCTGCTCTACTAATTTTTTAAATCATTAAGACCAATACATACTTTGCTATATTAAACAGTCTTAAATCATGGTTTTTCTTATCTTCATGTTTACAAATGAGAAAACTGAGGTTAAAAATGGTTAAGTGACACTTTTCTCCCCTAAGAGGTGTTTCTATTAATTCCCTCACACAGGCTTGGCCTCTCTCACCTAAACTAACCACATATTTAATTTTTCTCCCTCTCTCATAGGAAAAGAAGATAAATATAACACTTTGTGACTGCTCAGTACCTTTCTAAAATAAGTCTCAACCAATTATTGTTTTCTCTCAAGAAACAAATTTCATATTAAAGCAAAAACTAAAGCATGCAACACCTGCTGTGATCTCCATTTTAGGAAACTCTTTTTAGGTGTCTTCTGAAAACTGTTACTAAACACTAGCTGTACTTTCCAACCAAAGCAATCTCATAGAAAGTACAGAATTATGATTCTTTGTCTTCTCTGCCTGCCGTCATGCCAGAGAAAGATCCTATAAGCAATCACAGCACCCCTTTTTAACACTGGAAGTTGAATGGAAACTTCTCAGTCCAGAACCTGTATTTTAGAATTCTAAATATGATCATATATATGAAATATACACATATATGAAATATATGTACATATCTCACATACTATATGCTTAAAGTTATTATAATGGCTAAATTTTAAATTAGGAATGATTCTTACTAAGAAGATCAGAAGTAATCCATCAAGAAAGTTTTCTCTGATCTGACAAGTACCTAAAACATATACCCCAAATGACACAACTAATACATGTCTGAGTCAAGTTTCTAAAACTCAAAATGATACAAGTTAAGTAAATATGTACCATTAAAGTAATTCACTGCATGTTGGACTATGAGTAAGTTAGTTCTCCTCTCTTGGCTTTATTCATTTTATTTACTTGTAAAATTTGAAACATCGACTGGGTGTTATTTCAGTAGTATAGCATTTTATAAGTCTATAATTCTCCAAATGGAAGTCATTTGTTCTCTTCAGGAGTTTAACTCCCAATTTATTATCCTTGACATAGTCCATCAAAGCTGTTTATGCTCAAAATCCACATAGCAATCCTTTCATACATAAATACTGCAAGGGTATATTTTAGTCCTGTTGTCATGAAATCTGAATTAATGAATTTCCAAAAGTCCTGTGCTTTATAGTTTTCATTTCTATGCTCAAAAATGATTTATTTTCTGAGGTAACTGCCCTCTGCCTGATGTAATACCACTCTGTTAGAGTAAAATTTTTCAACTTGACTGGAACAATGGGTGCATTTCATTGTTTCCTTTCCTTTGTAAAAATGTAAAATAAATGCTATTTAAAGTTATAGTTTCTCATTAACTTTCTAATAATATTTCCTACATATTCATGGGTATTTTGAAAATATTTGAAAAATATTCATAATTCCAGGGCCAAATGACAAAATAGTAATAATTTGGGAAATAATGGGAAGAGATTTGAATGCTCATCACACAGGTTTATAAAAGAATATTTCTGCAACTCAAAATGAATTGCTAGAAAGGCTCAAAAATCCATTTTAATCCACATGCCTATGTATGTCTGCTCTGTCTCCTCTACCTCCTTCCCTTCCTCTTCCTCCCTTCAGTGGTTCGTGTCTACTAGAACATTCCTAATGTCATGCTGAACACATTTCCTGGACATAAGTGGAGCAGAACAACTCTCACTATTGCTAGTAGCATAACTTTATTTTTTCACTCTTTTTTCCTTCTGGAAATATTTGAAGTACATTTGAGGAAGCATTGTAGGTTAGAGGTAATTAAGAATGACATTTACAAAAAGTAGAGGTAACAAGAGTGAAGAAAGGAGAACCACTGTTGGTGAGGTTGTAGATTGGTATGACTACAATGGAAAACTGTATGGAGTTTCCTCAAAAAATTAAAAATAGAACAACCCTATCGTCCAAAAATTCCACTTCAGAAAATACAGGCATACCTTGGAGATATTGCATGTTTGGTTCCAGACAACTACAATAAAGTGAATATTGCAGTAAAGCAAGTCAAATGAATTTTTTGGTTTCCAGTGCATATGTTATGTTTATACCATTCTGTAGTCTATTCAGTAAGCAACAGCATTATGTCTAAAAGAAAAAGTACATATCCTAATTCTAAAATATTTCAATACTAAAAAATGTTAACCATCATCTGAGCTTTCAGTGACTTGTAAACACTAATCACAGATCACTATAACAAATACAGTTTTAATGAAAAAAGGTTGAAAATATTACAATTACCAAAAGGTGACACAGAGACCTGGAGTCAGCAAATGCTATTTTCTCATTGGCACCATTAGACTTGTTAGACCCAGGATTGCTACAAAACTTCAACTTGTAAAAAACACATTATCTTGAGTGCAATGAAGTGAAATATTATTAGGTATGCCTATATAAGGGAAGTGAAAACACTAACTCAAAAAGGTATCTCCACTCCTATGTTCACAGCAGCATTATTTACAAGAGCCAAGACATGAAAACAACCTAAGTGCCAATGGATGGTTAAATGGATAAAGAGATTATGGTATATATATGCAAGGGGAATATTACTCAGTCATAAAAAAACAAAGAAATTCTGCCATTTACAACAACATGGATGGACCCTGAAGGCATTAGGCTAAGTGAAATAAGTCAAAGACAAATACTATATAATCTCTCTAAAATGTGGAATCTAAAAACAATAAAACAGTAACTTACAGATAAAGAGATCGGATTTGTGGTTACCAGAGGTATAGGGTGGGAATTAGAGGAAGGTAGCTAAAAGGTACAAACTCCCACTTATAAGATAAATAATGTAAAACATGATGACTATAGTTAATACCACTGTATGATATGCAGAGAAGTTGTTTAGAAAGTAGAACTTTCTAAGAACTCTCAACATAGAATAATTTTATTTTCTCTCATGAGATGATTGAATGTTAACTAAATGTTGATAATCATTTTTGATTATCATTGATAATCATTTTTATTATCATTGATAATCACTGATAATCACTGCACTATAGATGTAAATCAAATGCCCCAAACAGTAGTATTAGTTTACAACATCTAACAATTTGTGAGGAATAAACACATGCACAACAGACCTGAAGCTGTATTATAGTGCTGAAGAAGAGTCCTGTTAGATTAGTCTTTACTGCCTTGGTTGGTGGATTACGGAGCATTTCCTGGGAGGGGAGATCTGGGGTAGCATCAGGGTGGGTGAGAGCTTGAGCATGAGACATTTATTAAACTTGTATGGAAAAACTAAACATTTAAACAATCTATAAACTGCATTAGTCATCTCTGGAAATCAGAAAGTCTAAATTTTTTAGTAAGTTTAAAGTATATTGTGGACTTTTGGCCCAAACTACAGAGATTTAAAATCTAATTACTTAAGACATAATAATGTGATAAGGACTGAAAAGTCTTAAAGTCCCCAAATATTCTTTAAGCAAAAGCTAGAGGAGAGCAACATAAAGGCTTTTTGATCTATTTTTCTTACCACAAAGATACCATGTGTGATTAAATTTGAAATTACATTTAGTAACATTTCTTTCCCTTTACATATTAGAGGAAATAATCTTCATGAATTGAAAAATACTGAAACTTTATTTTTTAATAGTTAAAGTCAATTTATTAAATAAAAACAAGGGCATCCTTAAGCTAGGAGAATTTGGTTACAGAGCTATCCCACCCAGACAGAAATCTATCTTTTCACCAATAAACACCACCAATCTGTGCAGTTATTGAGCCTTTGCTACTATGTGCAACAGTACAAAAGATGTTTTTCATGCTATTTTAAACTATGTTTTTCTCAATAAAACATTGGGAAATAAATTATAATTAAGGATTTTATGGTTTAAATAGGTTTTAAATTTTATGGTTTATATGTATTATAATACATATAATACACACATATTATGCATATTTATAATGTAGTTATATGCACACACAGGCACACATATATACAAATACAGAAAGACATGCACATACATAAATCAGGTACTGATTACTGACACAGGAATTTAAATTTTTTTTAATTTTTTTGTCTTCATTGAAACCAGGAATTTTATTTTTTTTTTTATTTTTTTGTCTTAAAAACCAGGTTAAGTTACATCATTATTTATTCCTTTGACATATAACAGCACAAAGTTTTAGTGATACCTCACTCTTTATCACAAATACTAGTAAGAGAACTGATTATAATTGACTCTTACAGATCAAATACTCATTCAACTATATACAACTTTACTCCCAAAATCTCTATACAGCAAGTAAAATCAATGTGCTTAGCATCATTTTATTGATGAGCACATAAGAAAATACAAGTATTAACTGTCCTATAGCCTAAGAGAAAGTTCAAGATCTGAAACTAGGACAGAATCTGTCAAGCTTCCAAAATCAGTGTCTACTATATTACCTTATACAATTTAACTATATGCATAGAAATGGAATTCCTCCTACGTTATGTAAACATGTAGATCATTCCTATGACCAAATATAGGGACCAGTTGCAGAAAATCTGCCAAGGGCCCTTTCTAGAACCTGTGATTGGCCTAAAATAGAGATTTGATTTAAATGGATTTGTTCTCATTTTATCAGTACAAACTGGATACTTTTTTGGTGGGGGGAGAGTGAGCACAAGTTGGTGGAGGGACAAATGCGGAGGGAGAGGAAGAGTGGGAGAGAGCAAATCTCTCAAGCAGACTCCAGGTTGAGCAGGGAATCAGGTGCAGGGCTGGACCCCACAACCCCAAGATCATGACCTGAGCCAAAACTGAGTCAGATGCTTAACCAGCTGAGCCATCCAGGTGCCCCAAACTAAACACTCTTAACTCATAATTCAGGATGGATACTAGGAGGGAAAAAAATAATCATTTTAAACCTGTTTTATAAATGGGAAAAACAGAACCCATGCTTAGAAACCAAAATTCAGCAAACCAAACTTATTTATTATTTAAGGTACAGCTAAAAACAATAAAGTATTTATGAACATATCCTCTTATGCCCACTGCATTTGTGAGGAATTCAAATAGGAACTGCTCTTGACATCTGAGAGGAGTCTGAGAGAGAATTCTAACTTTGTGAGCATAAAGGCATTTCTTTCAAGAGATGATAGATGTCAAACTTCTATATTATAGGTTCAAGATAGTTTCAATTGGCCAGAACGGGGCCAATTCACAAGTGAACTAAGGTTTCATAAGAAAATATCTTATTGCTATTACACTTTCTTGAAAGTATTCTAAATTGTTTGAGTCTACTTTATGGTAGTAGGTCCAGTTAACATGAATGTAAAAGCCTTTGAAGATGAGGATCAGATTCCCAAGAAAAACATCTGAGTATCTTCACTGGAGTCAGAGTCATGACTAAAAAGGAAATTCACTCTGTAACCTGAAGAATGGTTATTTACCTGTGGAGATGTGCATTTTACCAACTTAAAAAGAAACAAGCAAACAAACCATTGAACCAGATACTCTTAGAGTCTTTACTGAAAGGAAAAGGTGACTTAGAGTGATATTAAGAAAGATAAATAATATTATAATGGATATTGTTTATGTTTCTAAAAGCCTGAGCTGAAACACATCTCAATTAAGTATTTCTAGAAATACAGAAACCCCTTTGATAGTTAATCCACTGTCCGGCTGATTCAGTCCCATCCAAAAGGCTAAAATGAATGGAACAAGGTTTTTACCACAGTTCTTAGAAAAGTTATTTTGAATAACTTCAACTACTAAGGAGAATGCAAAGAAAGTTTTTGTTTAAGAATCCTCTAATGCTCCAACTGTGCTCAAAGAAAAATGAAATTGAAGGATCTCACATGCAATTGCTAATAATATATGGACATTTTTCAGAATAATAGACTGAAAATGATAACAGCATTTTCTATGACTGCCTTTAGGAAAACCAAATTTTAGCAAACGTAGAAGCCATTATTTAAAAAGAAGAATATATGTAAAGAATCTCACTATTTAGCTGCTTAATACTATTATACAGGCTTATTTTTTTAAGAACAAGATTATGTCTTGTTTTTCTAATACATATGTATGTAATAATTTGCTATTTTTAATAATTTATAATATGCAAAAATATTTCTTAAATAAAATTAGTTTGGTTTTTAAATCTGATAAATTTTACATTATCTGTCCCTTGTTTCTGAGGAGAATCCAGTGATTTGTGAGTTTGGGGAGGTGACAATACTCGTTTTTCAAGTAACAAGGAAGATAATGAGGAAATGGTTTTTGTTTTGTTTCTTTTTCTCTTTTAATTTGTACTAATGGGAATCTTTAAGGCAAGGATGGAGTTGAATTAAAAATTATAATAAAGTGGAGAAAGATTAGAAAATATTGTTTGAGCCAAATAATGGAATATCTTTTACTGAAAGAAACTAAGATTACCTGGGCTCCCTACCTGATAGTAAACTCATTTGCAGAGAGAAGTGATCTGCCTAAATTCCAACTTAGAATTGATAACAGACCAGCTATCCAAAAAAAGTAACCTCCTTGGACTCCTATCCAAGTCCTTACTCTATCATAAAAGTTCAAAACCACCTGAGTGGCTCGGTGGGTTAGGCCTCTGCCTTCGGCTCCGGTCATGATCTCAGAGTCCTGTGATTGAGCCCCGCATAGGGCTCTGCTCCGCACAGAGCCTGCTTCCTCCTCTCTCTCTCTCTGCCTGCCTCTGCCTACTTGTGATCTCTCTCTCTCTGTGTCAAATAAATAAATAAAATCTTTACCCTGCCATCAGTGACCATTCTGTGGACGTATTAAATAGAGAAAAGGGCTTAATTCTTAGTGACTAGAAAGAACAATTTAACGATATTTAAACTTTGCAAAAAGTAACGTTTTCTTATCACAGTTGATAGTATTTTTTAACTCAATATAATTCAGGAAATATCTAGGCTTTAGAGTAATAGACTTCTAAAATCTAACAAGATACACATAGACTCTAAGCAGACTTTACATAGGAATGCAACTCCCAGAAGATGGTGAGTATTGAGGTTGTTAATATGACTACAGAAATGTAAATACTTAAAAGATAAAACAAAGAAGGGACAAACAAACCTAACCCAATCATCTGAAAATGTATCTGATAAGCTTGGATAGTAAAATGAGAAGTGTATAAGATAAATTAAGAATCACATATTGGAGGAGAAAAACTTAAGGATTATAAGAATATCTAGTGACTGGAAAGCTTAAACCCGGAATAAGGTAAACCAGGACAAAAAATGCTGAAGGGAAGAAATAAAGGGGACTCTGGAAAGGAAGTAAATTGATAAAAGTGAGATACAAGGACACTGTGGAGAAAATAGTTTTCTATTAGCATACACCAAAATTTTATTTTTAAAGTATTTAGTGATTTGGGCACAGAAGATAAATGAAAGATACATGGAAAGCAATTAGTCATCAATGAATAGGCACTGTACATCAGGTGTTTTATAATGTAAGTATTTAATATTTTGTATGTATATATAGTTACTACACAACAAGAACCTTGTTGGCTAAGATTATTTTCATTTAGGAGGAGGGAATTCAAATCAATTAATTGTCCAAGGTCACACAGTTCAAGGTTGCCAGAATTGACTCTGAGTCCAGCTTCATTCTTACAGTCTTAGAATTAGACATTAAAAATTAGTCCCACAGTGGATTGAGAACATCTTCAAAATGACTAAGGGCAACTGACTGAAATTTGTAAGAAATATCACTTGTCTATTTATGTAGAGACAAGGTTTGAAATGTCAAAAAATAGAGGACATAACTGTTGAAGTAATTCAGATGAGATAATATCTATCAGCCTGCAAGTTCAGAAAGACCATCTTGTCCCATGCTTTGTTCCTGGGGTTGTATCTGCTTTGAGTACATAGTAATTGCTCAGTATATATTTTCTGGGTAAACTAATATGTAACCAGTTTACAATTAACTCAACCGGTTATAAACAGGAAATGGTTTTACTTTTCCAAAAAAAAATCCCTAAATATATCCCACCCAGACCCACTTTGATCTACTTAGTTATACTTTCTCAGTATCCTTATGTTTTCAGCTATTCCTAAATAAGAGTTTCATCTGGGTTCCTAAAACTGTTCTGTATAGAGCTGTAGTTATACACTCAATTCAAAATTATTCTCTGTTTCCTAATACAAGCTAGAGCAGGAACAAGATTACCTGTTTCATTCTTGGGAGAAAATAAGGAAAATGACAAGAGATGCAATCAGTTATCATACTTTAATGTTAGGTAGCATTTCTCCCCTTTGGAGGTACCTGCTGTACTCTAGCTGATGTAATTTTTTAAAAGATTTCATTTAGGGATGCCTGGGTGGCTCAGTTGGTTAAGCGGCTGCCTTTGGCTCTGGTCATGATCCTGGCGTCCTGGGATCAAGTCCCACATCGGGCTCCTTGCTTGGCAGGGAGCCTGCTTCTCCCTCTGCCTCTGCCTGCCACTCTGCCTGCCCGTGCTCACTCTCTCTGACAAATAAATAAATAAATCTTTTAAAAAAACAAAAAAAACCCATTTCATTTATTTAGTTTGGAGAGCAAGAGAGAATGAGAGAGACCATGAAGGGGGTGGGGAAAGAGGAGGAGGAAGAGGCAGACTCCCTGATGAGCAGGAAGCCCAATGATGAGGGACTAGATGCCAGGACTCCAGGATCATGACCTGAGCTGAAGGCAGATGCTTCATCAACTGTGCCACCCACGCACCCCTTCAACTGGAATGTTTTATTTAAACTGAAGATTTTTAGTTGCCACCCTATCTGATGTAATTTTTGTACTTGGTGTGGATTTGGCAGTAAGGTGGGGAAAAATTCCTAAAAGCAAAGTGTTCACTCCTGAGCAAGCACCATGGCTAGCCACATCTTACTAGCCTCCTTTCAGATCCAATGATCCCCACTAGCTATCTCTCTTCAGATACTCTGTCCCTGTTCTAAAAGCACCAGCATGCATCAACAGGTCTCCTGAACAAAGTCCAATTAAGGAATAAAATGATGGCCTTCACATTTCCCAGATACTCTTCAGTCTTCAAATGATTCTACTTAGACTCCTACTTTTGGCCAGAGGAAGAGAAGTACCAACACCTCTCTGAAAAGGAGAGAATAATTGACCACTGTATTCCTGCAAAAACCAGATATACTCTCCTTATTCTCTGAATGTGGGACTGAAGATGAAGACTGGTTCCTAAAGCTGAATTTCTATATACCTTTGGAGAGAGAGAGAGAGAGAGAGAGAGAGACACACACACACACACACACACACACACATACTAGCACCAGCTGCTCTTCATTTACTCTATTTAAAATGAAAGACAAATGAAATACCTATCCTCAGTACTAGCACTATCCTCAGTAGTAGCACTTTATCACAATTCCAGGACAAAAACAATGATTCTTTTGAAAATTCCTGTTAGAAATTATTGAAAGAAGCACATTAATTAATGCAGTATTTTGAACTCTGTCAGAAAGCTAAGTAATGTTTGCAGAAGTCCACTGAGTGGGATTAGAATAAGGAGGAAAGCAACAATTCAGTGAGACTGGACTCTGGATGCATAGTTCAAAGATTCTAAGAATGGACTTGATTTTAAGAAACAGCTATGCATAATGTAAGGTGTAGGATAGTATTCTGAAAAGGCACTGGAGCATATTAAGCTGTGAAGACATTTTATTATGTCTGTAATCAAAATATAACACTTAAGTAAGCATTCAACTTAGGACAGAGTGAAGGTAGTATCTCACATAGGGAGATGCTATAGTATTTCGGGAAAGAGCTAACAAGGTTAACATAATCACAAAAAGACTGGAAATTAAAAACAAAACAAAAAGAATAGATTTTAGAGCAATACCAGATGCAGAGAATCTATTTCTCATTAGGTGTAGAGGACCAAAAGACGTTGTCTCCAAGATTATTCTCAAAGATCAGGAATATGTAACTATAACTAACTAGAATAGGGGAAAAAAATAAAAACAAGTTTTCTTTTAATAAGTCCAGAATGTGAATTAGAATTATTTATTTTTATTGGTTTAATATTTCTGAATATAGAATGCATGGATTCTGAAAATAAAGATAACTTCATATAAGCTACATCAAGTTTGTGGATATACTTTGGGATGTAGTTTCTTTTTTTTTTTTTAGGGAGGGGGAGGATGTAGTTTCTATAAAACAATGGAAGATGCGTGGTATGTCTTCAACCCTTTTGAAAATGCAGGGGATAAATCCTGATTACTTGTCCTTGAAAAAAAAGCATAATTTCTTTGTCTCAGCTACAAAAGTTCAGAAATCAAAGGGAGATGCATCACCACATGTAATGCAGAGACAAGAATCTACCCTTTTAAACCACCTTTGGCAAAGCTACTTTTATAAACTGAAGTCTGACCTGTCCTGCCTATTTATTCCTTGGCCAATTTTTTTATTGCAATCCACTGCCTTCCTTGTTCTTGTTTTTTCATGTTAGACATCCCAGATGAATTTTTAATGGCATGACTTCAAAACACTATAGAAATAAATGATGTTTATATTTTGTTTGCAAAATCAGCACTTGACAGAATTACTTGCTTACAAATTGACCCTGATAAGTTCTTAAAAGATAACCTCATGTAAACTTTCAGATGTGAAAAATTGGAGCTATCCTGCAGATAACTCAGGCTACTTGTATGACAATGATGGGATGGAGGCAAAATATAAATAATAAAGGGGAATATTGCACCTGTGGATTTTTCTTAGGAATTCCACTATCTTTGAGTGAAGGAAGTCATCACTTAGTCAAATGTACAATAGACATCTTTGTTTTGACAATTCTTGAAATCATTATTTCAGGTTTGGATACACAAGAAAAATTCATAATATTTAATGTTTACTGCTTTATTATAACCTAATATCTGTTGTTCAAACTGATTATGTATGAATCTTTCCAGGTTCTTTTGCTGATGAAATCAGCATTTGTGGGCCATTATTTCCTTGACTGAAAGTAACAGACCCTATCATTGAGGAAGTTATTGTTCCATTGAGGGTATCAGGTATTAATCTGCTCAGAGTACGTGGTGATAAATACAGGCTAAAAATATGCAACATAAGAGCTTAAAGTGTCAAATGGGTTAGTCAATAAAGACATCTGAATAGAGGTTTTGGAAACCATCACAAACACTTTACTAGGATAGATACAGCCCATCTATCTTATGCAGATTTCACCAGATTTATTTGAACTAAGCTATGGTATGCATGTATGTGCCTTCATTTCTCAACAAACAGATAAGATATGTAGGTTTCTACATCTACGACTGCTGAATAAACCCATCAAAGAATCCCTGGTGCCCTCTTATTACCACATCCACCTTCTTCTCTCCTGCTCCACTTCCTTAAACCCTGGCAACCACTAATCTCTTCTCTAAAATTTTCTTATCTCAAAAATATTTCAGAAGTGAAACCACACAATGTGTAACCTTTTAGGCTGGCTTTTCTCATTTAGCATAATTTCCTAGAGATTCATCTATTTGGTTCTTTTTTTTTATAGCAACATTTCACTCTTTTTTATTGCTAAGTGATATTACATTGGATGTGTTGCTAGTTTCTTTCCTCGCTCACCTGTTGAAGGACATCTGAACTGTTTTGCATTTTAGGACTATTCCAAATAAAGCTGCTATGAACATTTGTGTATAGGTTTTTGTGCGAAAATAAGTTTTAAATTTCTTGGGATAAATGCCCACAAATGGAATTGCTTACTTATATGATAATGGCAACTTTAATTTTATAAGTAACTGCCAAATACTTTCCAGAGTGGCTGTACAATTTTACACTCCCATCAGGATATATGGATGATCAAATTCTTTCACATCCTTAAAAACATTTAGTATTGCCATTTTTTTAAAAAATTTTAGCAACTCTGAGAGACGTGTAGTGATTATTTCATATGGTCCTAATATATACTTATCTGGTAACATATGACACTGAACATCTTGTCATGTGTTTGTTCACTATCTATATGCCCTCTCCACTGTTTATATCTTTAGCTCATTTTCTTATTGCATTGCTTTTTTTTTTTCACTTTTAGGTTTTAAGAGATTTTTATTGTATTAGTCTGAGTTCACCTGAGAAATAAATAGGGTATATAGAGATCTATATAAAGAGATTTATACTGAGAGACTGGCTCACAGTTATGGAGGCCTATAATCCATTGTCTATAAACTGGAGGCTCAGGGAAGCAGGTGGTATAATTCCAGTTCAATCCTCTTTGCCACAGAACCAGAAAAGTCAATGGTGTAAGTCATCAGAGAACCAGGAGCACCAATGTCTGAGGGCAGGCGAACATCCCAACTAAGCCACTGAGCAAATTCATCCTTCCTCCATTTTTCTGTTATATTCATGCCTTCAGCCTATTAGTTGATACCCCACCTACACTGGCAAGGGTGACCTCCTTTACTCTGTCTACAGATTTAAATGCTAATCTCTTCAGGAAACACGTTCACTGACACACCCAGAAATGTTTTCACTAGCTATCTGGGTATCTTTAGCCCAGTCAAGTTAACACAAAATTAACCTTCACATTTATCCTCTAGACATTAATTCTTTGTCAGATATATGGTGTGAAATTATTTTCTCCCATGTGTAGCTTGTCTTTACATTCTCTAAGCAGTCTTTCCTAGAGCAAAATTTTGTTTTGTTCTGTTTTGACAAATGTTTTATTCCTAAGACTGCTGTGACAAATTACCACAAACTTGGTGGCTTAAAACAATAAGAAATTTATTCTCTCACAGGTTCTGCAGGCCCAGGGACCAAAATCAAGATGTTGGCAGAGATGCAACGCCCTCTGAAGGCTGCACAGGACAATCCACCCTTGCCTGTGCCAGCTTCTGATGGCTCCTTTGCTTGCAGCTCATCACTTCAGTCTTGGCCTCTGTCTCCTCCTCTTGGTCTTTTTTCTCCCTCTGTCTCCTCTTTCTGCCTCATTTAGGGACATTTAACATTGGACTTCAGACCCACCTGCACAACCTAGGATGATCTTGTCTCAGTATCCTTAACCTAATTACATCTGCAAAGATACCTATTTTTTTTCTAAATAAGATTACAATTACAAGGTTCAGGGAGGTGAGCACATTGCAGCGGGCAGTGGTTGGGGGGATCATTTAACCAAATACAATTAAGTCAAATTTATCAATTTTCCCAATTGGTTCTTTTTTTGTAACTCTTACTTATTTTCTATTTTTATTTCTTTTTTTTCTTTTAAAGATTTTGTTTATTTGTCAGAGATCACAAGCAGGCAGAGATGCAGGCAGAGAGAGAAGGGGGAAGCAGGCTCCCACTGAGAGCCTCTGAGAAGCAGAGAGCCCAATGTGGGGCTCAATCCCAGGACCCTTGGATCATGACCTGAGACTAAGGCAGAGGCTTTAACCCACAGAACCACCTATTTTTTCATTTTTCAAAGAGAATTATAATTGCAACAACCTTTTCTCATTCTAGTTGTTTTCTGTTTGGGATGTTACGTTAGGAGACCCTGGTTCCAATTTAAATCTTTTATTTTAGCAAATACTCACCCTGATTAGCTTTAGCACATAGGTTTCGCCTATATTTGTGAGCTGTAGATCCAATGGCAGTTTAATCTACTAAGCCTTTTATGGTAATTTTTTGTGTGTTTGGTTTATCTGGTGCTGCTGGAGCCACCCACTTCTGATGTTGCTGTCTGAGGCAAAGAAAGGAGTTCTCCTGGATTCTGGGCATCTATCTTACAGTTAGAGAGAAGAGTCACCGGCCTGAGGTGATAAAGAGGCTTGGCTGGACAGCTTTTGTGCTGGTATCCCCTTGCTCACAATCCCCAGATTCAATAATATCTCCAGGCAGGTAAGGGGCATTTCAGGTCCCTGGAACAAAAAGACCCATGCCAAGCCCTGGCAGCTTATTGAGGCTGAGTTGTTATAGGTTCTGCTCTCTCATATCATGATCCGTCTTATGGGAATTTCGGGCATGGAAGGAAACAAGAATACTTCCTTTGTTCACTTACTGTTGAAAGAGCTACTGAAACGTCCCTCCTGCAGGTGACTCTCAGACTCAACTGTTGTCAGAAAGATACACGTTCAACCTAGGGGAGGGATGCGCCTGTTTGTGCTTCCTTCTGTTAAGCTGGAGATGGGAAATGCCAGGTCTGGGTTGCCTGCTTTTGTTGGATGGGGTTATCCAAAACACCCTGTTGCTGTGTCATTGCTCCAGTTCTGACATCTCCAGTAAGGTTTTCATCTGATCACCTTTCACAGGTCTTTACCAGTTGCCTCTTGTATTGTTTCCAGGTTTATAGTTATACTTAGCAGAGAGGAGTACAGAGAAATAGGTCTCCATTATCTTATCTGGACTTAAAAGTCCCAGTTATATTTTAAAGCAATTAAAACTAAAACAAATTTTATTTTACATTAATTCCATTTTCAGAGTTTCACTTATTTCTGTCTTAGCAGAACTTCCTTCTGTTTAAAAAATTTTCTTCAATATTTCTTAGAGTTGTACTACTGGAATTAAATTCTCATTGTTTTTATCTGAAATTTTAAAATTCCATCTTCCATTGTTACTAGATATTTTCACTGTGTATAGCATTCCCAGCTGACAGGGATTTTTTTTTTATCACTCTAAAAATGTCACTATTTTTTGTAGACTGCATGGTTTCTGAAGAGTCTCATTCTCACCATTGTTCTTCTCTATGTAGTAGAGGTGTTTTCTTTATCTCTTTTTCTTAATTTTTATCACCTTAAAAATGACATGTTTGAATGTTTGTTGTTTTGGGGTTTTTTGTTCTGTTATTACTACTTTTGGAAAAATTTCAGCTACTCTTATCTCAAATATTTCTTCCGTTCTTTGTTCTTTCTTCTTCTTAAGATTCCAGTTAATTGTTTGTCCACCTGATATCATCCCACAGTTCTTCACCCAAAGCTTTAGAACCTCTGTTCTTTTATCTCTTATATTTATTTTTCGGTAATTTTTACTGACCTGTCTTCAGAGTCACTTATTCTTTCACTTGCTGCATTAAGTTTACTAGCAAGCTGATCAAAGACAGTTTACACCTGTGTTGATTTTTATTTGTACTCATCTTATCTTGCAAAGTGTCTACCTTTTCAGTTCAGGTCCTTAAAAGAGTTAACCTAGTTATTTTAAATTTTTTTGTCAAATATATTCAACATATGTGTCCTATGAGCAGATTCTGATGGTTGCTTTGCTTTTTGGAGTTCCTCTTTTATATGTTTTTATTTATTGACTTTTCTCATTTCTCCTATCTTTTGCTGAAAGATAGGCATTTTACGTAGAACAGTGAAAGCTAAGATAAATCGTCTTTATGCATGGTAATTAGTACTTCTTTATCTCTATTTCTGTGTTGGGGCTTGTGTCAATCCAAACAAGAATGGAGTTGGCTTCTTACTAGGAACACCGTAAGCATACCGCAGGATGCAAATTCCTCTACTGATACTTAGTATTTAGGGTATAAACTTCATGCCAGAGGTTGTTTTCTCAATGTCTATTCAACTCTTTGCCTTTTTCTTTTTTCTTTTTTAATTGCACCTGAAAAGAAATGTCTCTTGAAGCTCTCTTCAAGACTGACTGTCTTCTAGAATGACTGTATTTGGCAGTCACTCTATTCAATTCGTATTATTCTGGAAGTACAGATCAGTGTGGGGAACTATTCTCTGATGTTCTGATTTAGCCTTGACCAGGTGCAGGCACTGCTCCCAAGGGCCTCATGAGTGGGGCCCCTTCCCCATTTGTAATGGTGGGTTTGGCACTCATCCATGCCCCTCCCTAGGAACAGAGTTTTTTCTCTCTTCTCTTCCCTCACCTTCAAGGGATGACTCAGTCCCTTGAAAGAATAATATTCACTTCTCTTTTACCTGGACAACAAGACTTTTGTCCCATCAAGGAAAAATATAAGATGCATCAAGCCAAATTTAGCAGTTTAAGCTATTCCCCTCCTGAACCTAGCTAGCAACACAAGGGAAGGCTTCTCAGAATTTTCTCCAATCTTCCCTGGAAGGACCTGGTCAGATTCACAGAGAAAAAGCCAGTAAGAGGTCTGAACATTCACCAAATCTTTAATCCCCAGTGGATTAAAACCACAACCGGCCTTCAATAATAGTAATACGTGCCATTTCAGCTGAATTCTTACTGGCTTATTCCAAACCCAGCTGACCTGCCCAATTTAAACAAGGATTCCTATCACTTCTCTCCCTTCAGATGCCTGGCTCTCCCAGATCTGGGGTTAGCTGGCTGCCATGAGAATTCAGTTCTCTGCTGTGCTCTAAAAATTCATTAATTTACAGTACATCCGGCTTTTTCTTCTTTATATGGGTGAAAACAATGGTCTTTTCATCTAACTTCTTTGAGCTAAGAATCAAAAGCTTTCTTTTTTTAATTTTATAGATGTATTTATCTAATAATATAATGGATTTTAAGTGAACCACTCAACCTACAAACTAGCTCATTACAAATAATGCTTCTCGAATAATGTACCCTTCCCTATCACGTTTCTATCTCCTTTCAGTTGAAAACTATAAATTATGTCTTGACCATTTTGTGACCTCCTTATTTTTAGTTTTGATGCACACACATATTTTACCTATATCTCTGATTCGACAAAATTTTGCTTTTGTTAGTTACTTTCATTATTCTACTTGGAAAAACACTGGTTCTTTGTCTACTCATCTAAGATGGCTTGGTTCTATGGCTTGAAAACTTCTAATCTCCCCTCCAGCATCAATAATGGTTTCATGTAAAATAATAAGAATGGTTTCATGTATAAATGTAAAGGAACAGAGTTATTTTCAAAAGAAGTCATTTAACCAATTTTCTCAAAGACTGATTGGAATATATGGATTATTTCACCTTGATGAGTATCAAATATTCAATTTCTTGAACTAGCACAAATTCAAAATATCAAGAATTAATTTTTCTCATTCTAATTAATCAAAATAAAGAAATATTAATAATTAATTAAAAAACAACTTCTAGGCTAAGGGCTGTGCATGGGGCCATGTGTACTGTCCAGCCTGTTCCCCACAGCCTTTCTGAGGATAGCACACCCTGGACTATGCCTTGGGGCTGGGTGGGCCAGGTACAGACCTCAGAGCCTGCCTGGCCTCGCTAGCTGTCCACAGAGAGTAGGGGATGGGTCAGGACCACCCCCATTCCTGGGCTGAGCAGGACCTAGCACCTGGCCCAGCAGCAATAAATAGTGGGTGCACAGGGAAAAGAAAAAAGAAAAAAACAAAAAACAAAAACAAAAACCTTCCAAAACAACAAGTTGCAAAAAAGCTACAATAACATTTGATATGTTATTCACACTTGAAAATTTAATAAGTGCATAACTTTACATCTGCTTTTTAAAAACCCTAAACAAGTGGAGTTGGATGCATTTAAATGTGATTCTTACAACATAGCTTCCATGGTTTAGTAATATATAAACAAGTCGCTTTTGAAAATACTTTTTCATAGTTATATTTAGGTTAATACAATTTTTAAGAATAATTTTGTCCTTGGAAAATTTGGACAGTTTTTTTATTATTAATTATTTTAATTAACATATAATGTATTATTTGCCCCAGAGTACAGTTTGTGAATTGTCAGGCTTACACACTTCACAGCACTTATCATATCACATACCCTCCCCAATGTCCATAACCCAACTACCCTCTCCACAACTCCCCTCCCTCCAGCAACCCTCAGTTTGTTTTGTGAGATTAAGAGTCTCTTATGGTGGGCACCTGGGTGGCTCATTGGGTTAAGCCTCTGCCTTCAGCTCGGGTCATAATCTCAGGTTTCTGGGATCAAGTCCTGCATCGGGCTCTCTGAACACCAGGGAGCCTGCTTCCCCCTCTCTCTCCCTCTCTCTGCCTGACTCTCTGCCTACTTGTGATCTCTGTATGTCGAATAAATACAGAAAAATCTTAAAAAAAAAAAAAGTCTCTTATGGTTTGTCTCCCTCCCGATCCCATCTTGTTTTATTTTTTCCTTCCCTACCCCCCAAGCCCACCACTCTGCCTCTCAAATTCCTCATATCAGAGAGTTCATATAATAATTGTCTTTCTCTAGTTGACTTATTTCGCTCAGTATAATACCTTCTAGTTCTATCCATGTCATTGCAAATGGTAAGATTTCTTTTGATGGCTGCATAGTATTCCATTGTATATGTATACCACCTCTTCTTTATCCATTCATCTGTTGATGGACATCTAGGTTCTTTCCATAGTTTAGCTATTGTGGACATTGCTGCTATAAACATTCGGGGGCATGTGCCCCTTCAGATCCCTACATTTGTATATTTAGGGTAAATACCCAGTAATGCGATTCCTGGATAGTAGGGTAGCTCTATTTTCAACTTTTTGAGGAACCTCCATGCTGTTTTCGAGAGTGGCTGCACCAACTTGTATTCCCACCAACAGTGTAGGAGGGTTCCCCTTTTTCCACATCCTTTCTAACATCTGTTGTTTCCTGACTTGGTAATTTTAGCCATTCTGACTGGTGTGAGGTGGTATCTCATTGTGGTTTTCATTTGTATTTCCCTGATGCCGAGTGATGTTGAGCACTTTTTCATGTGTCTGTTAGTCATTTGTATGTCTTCTTTGCAGAAATGTCTGTTCATGTGGACAAAGTTTTATGTTCAATTTTACATACATACACACTCACACATAATTTATTCTATTTAAGGGTTGTTCAATTCTAGTAATGCTCAACAATATATCCTAAACAATATCAGAGTATTCTGCTGTTCTTCTTCTGACTATGGGCTCTGAGACCACTCTGGCTATTATATAGTGTTCTGTCCTTGTATACAAAGATTCACATAGTCTTCAATCTGGTTAAAATATTTTAAATTACCTTAAAATATTTTTTTCTGCTGCACAGTTGGAGCCTGTCATTACACAAAGCTAGGTGCTACAAGTATCTGAAAACCGTTTTTTTCTTAGAGGAGATCCTATTTTTGGAATTCCAATACATCATCCATCACATATTAAAAATAAGCATACCACATAAACATGCAGAGAAAATTAGCAGAATCCCCTGGAAAGTATAAATGACTGGCACTGTCAATTTTACATACTGTATTACATAGAGAGAGAATTAAAAAATCCACTTAATGGAACTTACTTGACTTTATTCTGAATTATATGCAATGTTACTTTAAGCACTCACTTTCTCTAATGTTTAGTTAAATCAAATGAAACCCAAATAAATAAAATTGGCAAGGCATAAGGCACTCACTCTTGAGCAAACACTGGATAATGTCAAGTAACCTAAATCTGTGATCCACAATAAGGGGGGGGTTGACATTCCAAGCACGTGCTAATGTGTAACAAAATTAGACTGAAAATATATTAACATGGGAGAAGTGTCAAATCTCTGAAATAAATTCACTCCAACTTGGTGGAATTTGCAACTCCAGCAGGGAAAAAGGAGCTCCTCCTGTGCTGCATTATGCCTAACAAAATAAAGAAGTTTCCTTTAGTAAACCTTGATTTCCACAGAAATCAGAAATCAAGCCTCGGCTGGCAGAGTAATTGCATTCCTCTCCTGGCCATTGTGGAGATAGCAAGATATTGATGAAACATAGGTGGCAAAACAGACACCATGGAATGATTCTGCATGTTTCTGGAAAGGGATGATTGGTTTAGAATTGGTGAATATTTATGAACCCTAGTTTCTCAGCATCGTTTTAGAGATACTTTCAACAAAGATTTATCTAAATATAACAAAAATCAAAGTCATTTGTTTGAACAAAAAATCTTGAGGCACCACAGGGATGCTAGGTAGGGGAAACAAGCCATTAACATCTTACCTACCTTCTACCTTTCAAATGGTTGACAAAATCATGGAATGAAAAATGCTTAGTTAGATAAATGCCCGAGATATAAAAATATTCTAAAATATATGCATCCATTTGAATATTTCAATAACTAGAAGCAAGTTAATAAGTTGACATTTTGAGCACCCAAAACAACCTTTGCCCACTAATTTCTAATCCAATTAATTATGAGTTCCTTATTGGTTCCCAAAACTGACCTCTACTTTTCATACTGTCATGGCCTTTAGTTACCAAAAATCTCAATAATTTCCACAGGAACTGATGCCAACATTCCCTCATTACATTACATGATTTACACTGATATCATAGAAAGCGATGTCCTAATACCCATGCATACACACACAAACATGTTCAAACTGTGATTGAAAATTTTAAAATATTAAAACCTCCACTGTACTCAGAATGAAGCCCAAAATCATTTGCATGTTACATAAAGCAATTTGGGTTTTGGCGTATCTTACATTCCAGCAATACCTGCCCCTTCCTGAATCATAATTTTTGTTTTAGTCTAAGTGAATTATTTTCACTTCTCAACATATATACCATTTCTCATGTTTGTTCATTTGTTTTGCTTCCTCTGCCTTAAAAAACTCTGCATTTCTTCTTTCTCATAGCACTTTAATAAATTCTGTGATAAATAAACATTAGGTTATCTTTTTTGGACTTTGTGTCCTCAGGACACAATGTACTTAATTGCACTTATTATTTATTACAATCTCTTTACTTGTCTGATTTTTCTACTAGACCATGAG
Organism: Taxidea taxus jeffersonii; assembly: GCA_003697995.1. Classification (NCBI taxonomy): domain Eukaryota; kingdom Metazoa; phylum Chordata; class Mammalia; order Carnivora; family Mustelidae; genus Taxidea; species Taxidea taxus. The sequence continues at coordinate 32,545 of ML108201.1, read as the reverse complement.
GCTCCTTATGGGAAGGAACTTAAATCATTGGTACTTAGTATAGTGCCTGGCACAAAATAGTCAATATATAAATGTTTGCTAAAAGCATGAATGGCAGGGCCCCTGAGTGGCTCAGTTGGTTAAGCAACTGCCTTTGGCTCAGGTCATGATTCCAGAATCCTGGGATTAAGCCCTGAATTGAGCTGCTTGCTCAGTGGGGAGCCTCCTTCTCCCTCACCTCTGCCCCTCCCCCAACTCCTGCTCTCTCACTCCCTAATAAACAAATAAAATCTTTAAAAAAAAAAAAGCATGACTGGATTGGAAAATGAGCTTCAATTCCCATAGTTTACAGAAGATCTGAAATCAGATTCTCCAGGTTCAATTCTAAGCTCTGTTATTAATAGCTGTGTAAGCTTAAGCAAGTCACATAACTTCTTTAAGACTCAGTTTCTTCATCTATAAAATGGAATACTAAGAAATTCTAATTTACTGAGTTGTTGAGAAAATTTAAAAAGATCATAATTAATAAGTACAACTTGGTAGTATTATCATTTGTTTTCAGGAAGATTAATAATTTCAGGGAATATATTTTCTAACATGAATTTCAATTTCTTATTAATTATCCAAAAGTAAACTAGACATAGAAATCACTTACATCTTCATTTAATGAAGATAACTAAAAATAAGCTCAATTATCAGCCTTTTAAACCTGGAAGCCTAATAACATAAATCCAGGAATGAAAGGCAAAACCTATTTCTGAAAGGCAAAACTGAACAAATTCAATTTCTACCAAAGTAACTGTAAGTATCATCTACTTCTTAAGAACTCTCCCTCACTTTATAATATATACCCACACACATGTACAAACACCACATTATCCAATATTTTACACAGTGCTATAGAAATAACTGATTCTCAACATTAACACATTGGTAAATTTCTCTTTGCTCCATTTTGATATGGCTTTGTAAAATTCAGTGGAAAAAAAAATGACCAACTGCTCAATGACCATAGTAGAACCTTCCTAATCACCTTAAATGAACTTTACCCATCCACACAAAGGCACTACTTGAAGACAGCTAAAAATCAGTAACAAAAATTAATCAGCTAAATCTATGTTTTATTTGGCCCTTAAGGATTTCTTACCCAATAAACTTTTGTTCTCATTCTTTCCCTTATGCTGACAAGACATTTTCTTCCTACCCTCTTCAATAAGTAGTAGAAATAGTTTAGGGGAGAGATGCTAGTCTCTTTGTGACACTAATGCCCAGTTCTAATACTTAAGTTACTCAGTTAAGTACAGATTTGTTCATTCATTCATCAAGGAATGTGGAGTAAATTACTAAGAAACCACTGCAACCATTAGCTTGTTTTGCATTGAGGATGTCATTTTCAAGTTTTCTTGCTACTATTCTTTACTGTAATATAGCAAGAACAAACTTTCAAAAATGTAAATTCAGGTATACCACATCCCATTTAAATATTTCAGTGCCTGTACCATTCAGAAGCAAACACGAACTCTTAAGCTGACACAGAAATCTCCCTTTTGTTTTCAACTCCGGTGTGCCCTTCTCTTTAATTGCCCTTCTTTACATAATGTTGTTCTTTTTTTCACCTAGCTAATATCTTCATATATATTGTCCCCAAATACAATCACTTCTAGCAAAATTTCTAGAGACTTAAAAATTTCATTGAGCTGTCCCTCTTTGAAGCTTCATCATATCACAAATCATGTAATTGTATTTTATTTAATGTCTCCAATATGCAATGTAAGTTTCTTTTTTTTAATTTAAGTTTCTTAAGGGCAGAGATTATATCTCTGCATTTCATACCTAGTTCTGAGTACTACATATTGCAAATAAGTGGTCAGTGTCTGTATAACAATTTATAGTATAGTTTTTACAAAATATTCATATAGACATTAATTTTATTCATTAGCAAATTTCTAAGGGGAAATATAATAGATGTTTCTATTTTTTCACCCCAGTTTTCACCCAACAAAAACTAAAGGATGTGTAACTTGCTCTTAAATTTCTGGACTTAAAATCTGATGCAAATGCCATTCAATTTTATAATATAAAATCAATCCAAGGCTGGATTCCCATAATTAATATTTTCCATTCCAATGTCATAGCTTTGACAGGTAAGTTACTTCAGATAAACATCCATTATTCAAGTATTAATTCATATGCATAATATATATGCAAAGGAATCAGAAAAGAATCACCAAAGATATACAGATCTGTTCAAAATCTTATATTATGGGCACAGCAGTATCTCAGTTACTTATATCAAATAGCTTCCAAATGAAAACTGTGTTCTGCTGCTTGAATAAGTTAAATGCATTTTAAAGTGACTTGTGATGTGCATCTCCAATATTAATCTGCTACTTTACTTACTTTTTCACTTTTTACATTCTGTTTTGTTTTGATCAGAAACACTTTCTATCAAAGCTCAGTCATTATGCTGATTTTGAACTTCCTCATATAAGTAGCAGGCACTCTAATAAAAGGTCAACACCCATCCTAGTGATTTAATCAGTATAAAGTGAAGGAAATATATTCTTCAAAGATCCCACAGGCATGTACCTCCCGTTTCCTTTGTTTTTTCATATTCACTACAGACCTTGGCTTTGCATTCTTAAAGCCTACTGGAGAAACACTAACCCTAGTTAACAAGCATTGACATGCCTACTGTGTATGTTGTAACTGTTGGGACTTTTAGACAGCTAGTCCACACACTGAATTACATTATCTGGACCTTTTATTCATCTTTAAAATAAATTGCTTTCAACAGATTAACTCTAAGGCTCTTTCCAGCTCTAATATTATGCTATGTTGGGCTGAGGCACAGATTTTCATATTGAGAAATAAATACTTAGGACTTTAGGACTTAACTATTTTAAGAGTTAACCATAAGGTTGGGCATGACAAGCAAAATATAATCCTATCCTCAGGCTATATTCATAGAGATAAATTACTGAGGAAAGATGGTTTTATAGTCAGTGTTGGTTTCTATACTTAAAATGGTATCACCACTCCTTCCTTCTGCTTTGAGTTGATCTGCTCATCATGAAGAGAGGAGTGGGAAGGAGTCTTATACTGGATGCCAAACAAATTTTACCAAAATCAAATGATTATTCAGTTCCCTGATTCCTGTTTGGATTTCCAGATTCCTTGCCCTGAAGCTTATATGACAACTGTGAGTTTGATAGCCCTAGACTCGTCATTTTTCTTCAGCATGATACTTACTGGCTTGCCATGTATCAATTTGGACCTCTGTTTCATATTTTTGGCATGTGTTTTCTCTTCTTCCCTTCACTTTTTTTCGTTTAGTGTTTCCTGTATCAGTTTCCACAGTTATTTTTCATTAACTCAACACTGTGCCAATTTCCATAGTTATTTTTCATAGTTATTTTTCATTAACCCAATACTGTTCAGTGCCCTGTGTCCATAACAGGCATCTTTTCTCCTGGAAGTAGTTTCTTCCAAGACACTAGCAATATCAAGTTCCTCGTGTATTTCATCATTCTCATGTATTTGCTCACTGTGTTTCACTAGATATGTTAGAGTCACAATCATTATTTCTCAGTATCTCTGGGTTCTGACGCAAAAAAAGAAAGCGCGCATAGGGTAATCATAGAGAAAAGGATACCAAGGTGTTGCTTTTACTAAATGAGATCCAGTAACTGCTTAAGTAAAGGATCTTGAGTAAGGTAGATTGCAGAAAGATGTGCTACTTTACATCCTAAGGGAGCTTCCCTCTACTGCTACATATTTTGACCCACTTAAAAGAAATATGAACTTTTAGACAACTACTGCAACACATTCATCTATCTTCCTGTAGTACAAAAGGTTGACTTCTAGGAACGGTCTTTGGTATAGGGAAATGCAACAGAGAGAAAGCCAGTTAGTGCTTTCTTAAAATAATATGCCCTTCTCTATTAAAGATGTCCAATGAAAGCCAATTTTTCAGCAACCAAAAGTAAGTATTGCCCAAACCAGCCTTAATATTACCTTCAGTTTGACTAAACTTTAGACAGGTTTCCTCCTGACTATAAGCCCTTGACCTTCTTTTTCTTAAAACATTTGACCTGATTATAAATTCTTTCTCTGGCCCTCTGAAATGCAAATTTTCTCCCAGACCCTTGCCTGTTTTACAACCTAGGATTGTCCTCCTCAAAAACCTGAGAATCACCCCTTTGAAATGAATCATCAAGAATGACAGAACCCCTATCTCCCAGTCTCTGTGAGAGGATAGGTAGGAGCCTAACTTTGATAAACTTCAATCAGCAAACACAGTATCATAATCACATCAATCAATTTCCCCCTTAAGGTCCTGGAAAATTTTCCCACTAGTTCAGACCAGTGCCTAAAAATGTCCCTGCCTTATATGTCAGTGAAGTTTAGTACAATCTCCCTCCAATTTTGCAATTGTCTTTACTCCTATGTAATGGTCCAATATAATTTCTCTTTGACAGTATTACCCTTCTTTGAAAAGAACCCAATAAATGAATGGAAGGGAGCAACTGGAAGTATTCAATAAATACCTACTCCAATCCCTATGGGAAAAGGGAAGAATACATAAATGTCTGTAAAGGCAGGAGAAACAGAATGATCTTTCATCCCCCTGCCCCACTCTCAAAAACTCTGTTTATACTTTATTTTCCTGGAGTAGAATAAAATGAATGCCCTGACATATATGAACAAAAGCATGGTGAGAAAACTAACAATCATGACTTTTATAAAATGTCTCAAATTGTTGGGGTTGGGAAGGAGATTTATCATGGTGCATGCTTGCAAACATCAAATATTTGAAAGGTTTGGAAAGACAGTCATATGGAAAAGGGATTCAGATTTCTTTTATGTAGTTTCAAACAGTAGTGCCAAGATTAATACATGTAAGTTAAAATGAAAAATGTTTCAGTTTAATGTAAAAAGAACTTTCCAAAACCTTCATGTGTTCAAAGACAGAATATGCTCTGCTAACCTGGAAGGTAGTGAGTGCACTGTCAAGAGATATAAGCTGCAGTGGTTTTTAAAAATCTTGACTGAAATGCTGAAGAGAAATTTCAAACAGCACATGTGTGTGTGGGAAGCCAAAGGTGTAACTTTTCTCCTGGCTTTGAATTTTTCCCTATTTTTTATTCAAAACATGGAGAATTTTTAATTTAATATGTAGAGAATAAACTCCTGTGAAATTAATAGGAAGAACACAGTACTGGGGCACCGGGCTGGCTCAGTCAGTGGAGCATGTGACTCGACCTTGCGGTTGGGAGTTCGAGCCTCACAATGCGCACAGAGATTACTTTAAAAATTTTTAAATTAAAAAAAAATCTTTTATATCAAACAAAATTATTAAATGATTTAAACCCATACACACACACACACACACACACACACACACACACACACACGTGGCAACTTCCCCTGCTAGAGAAGTTTTTCTGAAGACACATATTAGGAATGAGAAGAAGATACAAAAAATACTATTAACATAAACCCAGACAGCCATATTACTATGCATTCTATTAGCCACCTGTAGTCCCTGAAAGGATAAGAGAAATATTTTGTTGTTGTTGCATCCTTTAGTCATTAATAGCCTTTAAAGCTGAAAGTGCTGCATCTCAAAATTATTTTCTTTACTCTGCTTTCTTAACTGCATCTTTCACCTCCAAGCTAGATTAGGCGATCTATCACAAGAAACATAAAGCAGACCAATGACCTTAAATGGTGGTATCTCTGATTTTCAAAATAGATTAAAAATAGGATGATTTCAAATAGACATGTTGAATGACTGCTCTGGGAAGATCAGTCTGTGACTATTAGTGTGAATGGTCTGCTATGCTGGGCTGCAAGATTGCCACATAGCGTATGCTTCACAGAAACCTTCTCTGAAATGTATAATAGCTTTCGCAGCTGGGTAAAAAAAATTACCATCTACTTCTGGTCACCAAATAGAAGAGGTCAGATACCATCATGATATGAAATGAAGGCCCAAGGCAAGGTTATAAATCCAAACTAAAGAAAATTCTAAAATTCATAAGATTTCCTAAGATTCACAGGTATACACTCACCCCATGCATTCACTGACTTGCAATGAGTGAACTGGATAAAACAGACTCACTGGCATTTCAAACACCTGATAAAGCATATATTACGCATCCAATAATACAATTTTTATTATTCAGTTATTCTGTATATGATGCTATGAGAATATAAAATTATAAAACAAAAGAAGTAGAGGATCTTAACATTACTAAGTTTATGTGGTTTTCTAGACAGACAAGACTATCACCATGAAACCACAGTGTGTAATTTTAGTGTAATATATGCATGTCCTAAAACCTTGTTCAGATGGTTTTCCATTTAAATATTATTCAACTGATCCAATAAAAAAGTTGATATTTAAAAAATATAGGTGAGTAAAATGAGTTATTTTCTGCTTTGAGGATCTTGCCTTAGATGTTTTCTCATTTCTTTGACACCAAAATGAAAGTGAATGTACCACCCGCTTCCTGATTCATGACTGACATCATGAATCAAGACTTAGAAAGGAATTTTAAAATCTATAAAGTGCTTTTTAAATAATCAATAATACATACCAGTAACATTAATACTTGGAAGTCTTACCTGATTCTTTAGAATTTCAAGATATGTGCCTCTTTTTGTGTGCTAAGCAGTTTATCCTTCTCAAAGTAAATGTGCCTCTTTTTGTGTGCTAAGCAGTTTATCCTTCTCAAAGTAAATGACCCAGATCACTGAGTATGTCAGCCTACACTTCCAACTGTCTCTAGCACTGGAACTTCTCCTTTAAATTTAGGTAACAATCTGATTTCACTTGGGGTTACAAATCTTGCTCTTCATATCCTTAAAGAGAATTTCCTCTAATTATATTGTGTTAAAAAACAAGGAAAAACTGAAGTTTTCAGCATCTCCATCTCTCTAACGTCAAGAAATTGCTGTTTTTTTTAATATCCAGAGACAGAAGTGAGGAAGAAAAAAATACATATGGCACTTGGGTGGCTCAGCTGGTTAAGCATCAGATCTTGGTTTCTACTCAGGTTGCAATCTCAGGTTCATGAGATCAAGCCTTACCACAGGCTCCACACTCATTGGGGAGTCTGCTTGAGCCTCTCTTCCTCCACCTCTGCCCCTCCCCACCTCCCACTCTTTCTTTCTAAATTAAACAAATCTTAAAATATATATATATGTACATATATATGTGTGTGTGTACATATATATATATGATGTATATCATGGACTACATAACCAATGTAAAAGCCCATGATTTTTCTCAAAGTGTGTAATTTTCTCTTATTTAGCGATTAGGTCTTTCAAATTAGAAAATCATTTTCATTGTATGATCTCATAGCAACATTAAGTAACTCAGAATGGATTTTAAAACTGTATTTTCTTACAGTTTTGAATTAGAATTTCTAAGGATACTCAAGATTTTTTAATCCAGTATCCAGCATGGAAAACTCTATCAATACATTCATAACAATAACAATTCATAACAATTTCCTTGCTAGAAGTTATCATCTCTGATAAATTAGGCCGGATTTAAGTCTGTATTAAATTGACAAGCATTGATACTTCTTTATAAAAGTTCTTATATGTGTGCATTTTTGCCTCAGAAAGGATAATTCGAATGCCTTGAAATAAAACCCCTTTATTTATTTTATTGAAGATTTATTTATTTCAGAGAAAGGACAGAGGGAGGGGCCAAGGCTCATCTCATGACCCTGAGATCATGACTTGAGCTGAAATCACAAGTTGGACACTTAACCAACTGAGCCACTCAGATACCCCCCCAAAAAACCCTTATATTTATGATAAAACTCTCCTGAGTTAATTATAATAGCATTTCAGGTGCAGGAACTGTGTGCATATTGCTCACTGACAGATCAGCTACTGAACCTGGACTCTGAAATTACTTTAATGAGCAGAGAGGATACATAAGATAAATGAAGGGATGCTGAAAGCTCCTAAATTTTACTGAGAAAGTCAAAGGGTGCCAAACCTGGGAAGACCGTGAAAGAAATGACTATTGTTTTTTTTTATAGTGTTGAAGATTTAAAGATAATATAGACCTGTGCTGTCTAATAAGTATTCAGTAGCCATATGTGATTATTTGAACTGGAATTAATGAAAATTAATTAAAATTTAAATTTCTGAACTGCACAAACAAAATTTTAAGTAGTCTCATGTGGCTAGGGCTGCCATATTGGATGGTGCTAACAGGTAACAATTCTAGTATTGCAGAAACCTCTATTGGAAAACAGTGATAAAGGCACAACTGAATATTCTTTAAACCAAGAATCTCTTCCCCGATATGCTCACTCATAATATAAATTTTCATGCACTGCTTAAGCTCATATATAAATGTTCCAGGAACCAAAGAAAGACCTACTCTAGTGGGAAAAAAAAAAAAAGTTATCTTTCTCTGTCTTCCCTGTCTTCCTCTGGTAAAAGGTCTTTCTCTCACTCTCCTTCAAACGTACTGATACTCCCTTTCCTACGACCTACACCAAGTCCAGCTTTAGGAAAAAGATCTGCTTTTAGGCACTTAAAACACAGGGTAAATCTCTTCCTTCCTTGCTTCACTGAAACATAATTGTGTCTTTTATACACAGTATGCATAATATACATGCATACATACATATATACATATATGCCTACACAAACACACATACACACACACACATATATGTCATCACATTCTGTCAGGAGATCATCTGGGGGAAAAAAAGGTTTATTCCAATAGCTTTAATTAAAACAGATATTTGCCTATTTGCATAGCTGGGAAAACTGCTAATTTTGTAGCTTTGAGAAGACTATAATGGACATCCGCCTTTCAATTAGTTCTGTTCTGCATAGCAACATCATGCACAGTGCACAGAAACAACAGCAACCTAAATGAGTTATTCATTCATATCATTTATTTATTCAGTAAATAAAAATTATCTACTCCGTGGAAGACATTTGGTTATTCCAGGAGTGCAAAGAAGCTTAAGAAAAGCTTTTCTATACTTCAGAAGCTTACACTCTAGAAGAAAATGTCCTCTTAAATATAACTGAAACCTGAAGCAGAGGTACGTATGTCTTTTCTTTTTTATGGTGGGGACATGAATTTGAATAAATGATTACAGCTATCACTCAATAATTGCTTAGTATGTTGCAGGTGCAGTGAGAAATATTTTACATACAGAAACTCAATATTCCCAACAATTCTCTGATTCTGAGGTATCATCATCTCCATTTTACAAATAAAGGAAAGAAAGCATATGGTGTTTCAGTTAGTGTTTCAAAATTAATGTCTAGAATGTGGAGGACCATCATGCAAATCCATTTATCTGATAAAACAAGACCATGGTATATTCAGAACCATAGTGCAGAAAGTACAACATGTTATTGAAACCTGGAAGAAAGCGCCATTCAAACAGTATTAACAGGGAGGAATTCACAGAACAGGTAGTATGTGAAGGGCATCTTGAAAATGGTAGTGATATTTTATGAATGGGGAATTGGGAGTTATCCCGGTCAAGGAAGTATGTGTGCAGAATCATAGAGAGCTGAAGGAGTGACAACAGTTCCAGCTTACCTGAGCAGAGAGTACTAGAAAATGAGGGGGAGGTTGTAAAGTCGGTTGGTGAAAGGTAACAGAGGGCCTTGTAAAGCTAACTAAGAAGTTAGGACTCTATTGTAAAATTAATTGTGAAAGTATGAATGTCTTGTATATAGGGGAGTAATCTATACAGAGTTTACCTTTCAAAGAGAGGAGGGAGCTGGATGGTGACCCCAGGAGGCTTCTGAGCTTCCCTGCTCCCACAAATGCACCAAATGTACACATGCACACGGGGCAACTCCCTCTGAGATAAATCCAGAAACTAGCTGAGAGACTCCTATGGACTGAGAGAAAGAGAAAATAACCACATCAAAACAGGTAGGAAAGGCTGAGACGCACTTTCACATAAACGTCACCAAACACAGTTTCACACAACTGGAAAACCTACAAGTTCTGTATTCTCCCTTAGGAGTAAAGGGTCTGGACTGCACACCTAGCAGCTCAACTTTTAAGGCCACTCAAAGGACAATCACCCTAAACACCTAGCTCTAAAAGCCAAGAGGACAAGTCCCACAGGACTATAGCAAACAAAGAAGCAGTTCTTAAATGAGGACATGAGCTCTCATTATGACTACCCCCCATGGATCAGCAAAGAAGGAGCAGGGGAAAACATCCATCCCCAAGTCTTTCCATTGATGGAAATTGACTGTATACTTGCTTCTAATAAGCATGCATTTAGGGACTGGTTGTAATCCTCACTGGAGCCCAGGGAAGCTATTGGGCACTTCTCACACCTTTTCCCTCCAGCTCACTAAAACAACAAAGCCAAGCTGACAGCATTTCCCTGAAAGAATCTTTTTTTTTTTTTTAAAGATTGTATTTATTTATTTGTCAGATAGAGAGAGAGCGCGCGCATGAGCAAGTACAGGCAGACAGAGTGGCAGGCAGAGGGAGAAGCAGGCTCACTGCTGAGCAAGGAGCCCGATGTGGGACTCGATCCCAGGACGCTGGGATCATGACCTGAGCTGAAGGCAGCTGCTTAACCAACTGAGCCACCCAGGTGTCCCTCCCTGAAAGAATCTTGCCTACACCTCTGGCACTTCAATTTTTATGGCTGCCTCCCAAAGCGTGGTCCCTGAATCACACAGCTATGACAGTTCATGGATTACATTCACAAGTCCCACAGAACTACAGCAAACTAAGAAGCAGATTTTTTTAAAAGATTTTATTTTTATATATTTGACAGACAGATATCACAAGTAGGCAGAGAGGCAGGCAGAGAGAGAGAGGGAGGAAGCAGGCTCCCCGCCGAGCAGAGAACCCGATGTGGGGCTCGATCCCTGGACCCTGGAATAATGACCTGAGCCAAAGGCAGAGTCTTTAACCCACTGAGCCACCCAGGCACCCCTAAGAAGCAGTTTTTAAATGCCTAAGAATCCTACATCTAATCAGTATGGATCTAGTACTGGATCCAATCATTCCCTCTGAGATATAAACAGATACTCATAAATCCTCAACTACTAGAAGCCACTAAGAACAGATATGGCACCTTGTACCAAATAAGGTGCTCCCATGCTGACTGATGCATTAGTCACAATAGCCAAGATAGGAAAACAACCTAAGAGGTCATCTACATATGAATGAATAAAGTGAGACACACACACACACACACACACACACACACACACACACACACACACGCATTATTCAGTCTTAAACTGAAGGAAATTCTGGCATTTGCAACAACATGGATTAACTTGGAGGACAATATTCTAACTGATACAAGCCAGACAGAGAAAGACAAATATTACATACTATTAATTATATATAAAATGCAATAAATACATAAGGTTGAACCGGTAACTCAGTGTAGAATGGTGATTTCCAGGCACTGAGAGGTCAAAGACATGGGAAGAAGCTGGTAAAAGAGTACAAACTTTCAGTTATAATATAAATAAAGTCTGGGGTTCTAAAGTATAACATGGTGTCTCTAGTTGATAATACTGTAATGCTATTGTATCATTGAAAACTGTTAAGACAGCAGAATTTAAGTGTCTCCACCCCCCCAAAAAAAACATGTTTTAAATAACTTGATGGTTGGGAATCCTTTTGTAATGCATATCAAATCATCATACAGTACTCTCTAAATATATTTTTATTATATCTCAAACAGGAAAAAAATAAAATTTACACTCGTATCTTTATATTCTTGAGATCATTTGCTGTGGTGAAGAACTGCGAATGAGACCATGAATATTATTACTGACAGGACAGACACACTACCACCCAACCACAATTAACACGGTCAATGTCAGAACCTGGACAGGACTACAACTTCCCTTGTATAACTTTCTTTCACTTCAGAAACAGGAAGTTATTCAAAGATCAATCAGAACTTATACTTGGGGCGCCTGGGTGTCTCAGTGGGTTAAGCCTCTGCCTTCAGCTCAAGTCATGATCTCAGGTTCCTGGGATCGAGTCCCGCATCAGGCTCTCTGCTCAGCAGGGAGCCTGCTTCCCCCTTTCTCTCTCTCTCTCTCTATGCCAGCCTCTCTGCCTACTTATGATCTCTATCAAATAAATAAATAAAATCTCAAAAAAAAAAACTTCTATTGAAGAAAAATCAAATTAAAACAACAACAGGGTATTATTTTTTTTACTAGTCAGTTTACCAAAGTTAAACAAACAAAACAAAAATCCAGGATTAGTGAATTTTTGAGGGAAATAAGTACCTTTTTATGCCATCAGTGGAAATATAACCAATAAAACACTTTTTTTTAATAAAACACTTTCTTAATGACAATCAAGTATATGCACATACACGATGAAGAAAGTGAAATAATACCTCATATTTAACAAAACCTTTCCTAAAAATGTGTCCACAGAAATATTCTCCTAAATTTGAGGAGATTTATACAAATGCCCATTTCAACTACATACTCCATTTAGCTAACGGAGAACTATACCCAACCATATGGAATATTTGACTCATAATTAAAAAGAATTTTAGGTCTGTATGCCCAGACATGAAAAGATACACGATACATTTTTTTTTACATTTCTAAGAGGAAAAGGAAACGATGAAATCTAATATTCATAATATAACCAAAATTTTGTTTAAAAAAAAGAAAAAACATTAATAATGTCAGTAAATTTACTAAAATCATTGAGTAAAAATTCATTTAAGCATGGCTATCTTCAAGTGAGGGTCATCCTTCAAATGGACTTTAAAGAATTTTAAATTTTTCTACATTATATAATTCTATATTATTTTAATTTTCATAGCTCTGATTTCACCTTTAATGTAATATTTTTAAAAGAAAAGTAGTATTTATGAAATCTATGGATTCCATTCTTACTCTATGCAGGATAACAATAAGAAGTCCTATCTTGCCAAATTTATAGATCTGTAGTTAGGTTAAATAAGATAACATATGAAAGTTCTTTGGCAAGTGTAAAATGCTCTGCTACTACCATACGTGGAGACTCTTTGCTAGGAGACAACAATGTGTGTGTTTTTGGAAATGGGTAAAGCTCACTGCCATATCACATCTAGCTTTTTATAGTTGCAGAACATAAATCCTTATTTTTGGATTGATATCACCTACTGAAAATAGTAATGATTAAGAAAGATTATCAAATTGTGAAGAATCACTAAGATACAATACAATGCAAATACAATACCAAAAAAATGACAGTTTAGAGCATGACATCAAGATGAACTACACTGAGAGGTTCCATGGAAGAGACTCAGAAAAATCTTACTTCCTTGAATAAATTCGTAGCCATATTTAAGTTGCATCAATTTCTTCAATGAAATTTTTTTTCTCGTCTTCTTTATTTATTCCTTTCTTCTTTCCTCCCTTCCTTCCCTCATCCTTCTTCCCATCTATAATTTGGTTATTTCTATTTCCTTTTTTGAAGTATAGTTGATACACAATGTTACATTAGTTTCAGGTATACAACATGGCGATTTGATAATTCTATGCACTCCTCAGTGTTCACCACACTAAATATAGTCACCATCCATCACCACACCATGTTATTACAACATTATTGTCTATATTCCCCACACTCCACTTTTCATCACCATGACTTATTTATTTCGTAAAAGGAAATTTGTACCTCTTATGCCCTCTCATCTATTTCACCCATCCCCTCTACCCATCTCTTCTCACAACTACTAGGTTGTTCTCCGTATTTAAGAGTCTGTTTGCATGCTTGAAACTAATAACACTGTATACTTATACTTCAATAAAAAATCATAATTAAGAGAAAAGTCTTTGGGTGGGGGTGGGGAGGCACCTGGTGACTCAGTTAGTAAAGCATCTGCCTCCAGCTCAGGTCATGGTCCCAGAGCCCTGGGAGGCAAACTCATGTGGGTTCCCTGTTCAGTGGGGATCTTCTTCTCCCTCTGCCCCTATAGCCTGCTTGTGCCTGCTCTCCCTCTCTCTCTCAAACAAATAAAATCTTTTAAAAAATAAATAAAATTAAAATAAAAGACTTTTTTTGATTGTTCACTTATTTTGTTTTTTAGATTACATATGTAAGTGAAATCAAAACCACAATGAGCTATCACCTACCACCACTCAAAATGGCTAGAATCAAAAAGATAAGGAATAGCGAGTATTGAGGAAGATGAGGAGAAAAAGGAAAACTTTGTGCATTGTTGGTAATATAAACTGGTATAACCACTGTGAAAAATAGTATAAAGTTTCCTCAAAAAATTAAAAAATAGAAATACCATATGATCCAGTAGTTCCAGTACTGGGATTCTACTCAAAGAAAATGAAAACACACAAATTTGAAAAATATATGCTCCCCTGTGTTAATTGCAGCATTATTTACAAGAGCCAAGAAACAGAAGCAACTCAAGTGTCCATCCATAGATGACTAGATAAAGATGTGGCATACATCTTTACACACACACATATACAATGGAATTACTCAGTCACAAAAAAAATGAAATTTTACCATTTGTGACAACATGATTGACCTACAGGATACTATGCGAAGTGAAATAAGTTAGACAAAGACAGATCTGACTGAAGTTCTTCATGGCCACTTTTTAATCCCAGATCCAATTAATATTTAATTATTTCATTTAGTTATCATATCTCTTTTGTATTTATTAATCTAGAAGATTTCCCCTATTTTTAGTTATTATTATCTTTTTTATGTTTTTCCAGTTTGTTGTTACACTGACATTTTCAAAGAGATCAAGCCAGTTGGTTTATAGAAGTCCCTCAATTTGAACATCTCTGTGTTTTCCTTCATTCAGGCTGAACACTTTGATAATGATATTACATAGGTAATATTTTCTTCTCAGTTGACTTATATTAGGATGCACATGATGTCATTTTTATTCATCATAGATGATGCTGAACTGAATAATTTTTAAGATGATGCCCATATGCTTTCTCTAATGTGAAGAGAAATTTATTACTGCGTAATTACTAAATGATTTGTAAAACTTTTTTTATGAGGATATCAACATGAGAACATGAATCAATACATGTCTCTTGTAATTAATAAATAAGTAAATATACAAACATATACTTATAGCAACAGATAAAATAAGTCAATTGAGAGAATATTTAGAAAGACTGGCCAGGATCTTACTATAGAAAAGTTCTGAACCTTACTTTAAGCATTTTTTTTTTTTAATCTATGGTAAAACGGTATGTTGAGGCATTAGGAATATAGCAGTTATAGTATGGCATAGGGTAATAAGACTATTTTACAATATCTGACATTAGGCAATAAAGTAAGTGTGCAATCTTTGCAGCTGATATGAGAAATCACATCAATGGCTTGTGATTAAATTTTAGGACTTAGTATGAGTAAACAGGCAGAAACAGATATATAATTTGAAGTCTGGATAACCATTAACAAAGAAATAATTTTAAATCAATAGGAAGGGGATTTAAGAGGAAAATGCTTACTGTTTAGTTTTAGTTAAGTTGAATAACAGATACCATATGCCATACATGTTGAAGATGTAAAGTATAAGTGGTTACTCGTAACTAGAACAATAAAAGTACAGAACAATAAAAATAAATTTAAGTGTAACTCCAAGGAAAATGAACTTGGGAACCATGGATGTTTGAAGCAAGAATGACAAAGAGCAGCATGGAGATTCTAGCACTGGTCCCTGAGCACTAATTCTCAGGGAGTATAGTTTGGAAAGAATAGGAAGAAATGGAAGCAAATGAGAAAAAGAAGGAAAACTTAGAGAAAGGAAACATCCAACTACACTGTAGTATTATATAGTAATGTAACAAAGGAAGCTGGGAATTTCAACAAGTATGGGGCTGACTGATCAATGTATCAAATGAAGAAAATAATTAAGGAAGAATAATTATGGAGATAATTTAGGCAAAAAGGAGATAATGTTGAGCTCTGAAAATCCATTTCAATAGTGGGAGCAATGGGAAGAAAAGCCAGACTCAAACATAATGAGGTAATTGGTAGTACAAAAAACAGGGTGAGCGGTGGGAATAGTATGTACCCTGGAAAGAATTTTTCAATTTCTAGCATCATTTATATTAAAATTGTATGACTAGAAATTGAAATTGCTCAAGATATAAAAATATCTTGTTATTTCACAAAGCTTTATGAATCCAGTCTATAAAAGAACCATACAGAAAAAATTGGTATGTCAATGTACCCTTGATATATATATTCAAGGGTCAGTCATATTGCCCTTCATGCCCTCACTCAAAACTTTTTAAGCTGATTCTCCCTCTTCATTGTCCAATGAAACCTAAATCTCCTCATTTGTTATTTGTCTTAAGCATCTACTGTAGTTGTCATATATGACTATGAAGGCTTTCCCATAAAATTTATAGCTTGCAATTTTAGGGTACAAAATGGGATTCCAGGATGGAAATACAAATTATTAATCCATGCTTATAGAACATGAAGTTCAGCTGGCAATCTTCATCTAGGTATGAATTAGGTATCTTCAAGTTTAGCCTATGATATAGGAATAATGATGAGGCTCTACGATTCCCAAAAGCTTTCTGCAAACTTTATCTCCACAGTTCTAAAATTTTAATAACCACTTTCCGTTCTTCTATTTTTTAATACATTTTTATTCCCAATTTCTCCACTTTTCTTTTTTGAAAAATTCTGGACATCATTTGAAACAAGCAATGTTTTCAATAAAGAAAGCCTGCGAATATTGTCTGATTATAAGTGGAAGGCGGTTGTCAGGTTTCTTCTCCATATTCAGGGGCAGAATACTTAACTCCTTAAAAATAAAAATTCTGTGCTACAATGAAGAAACCTGTATTGAAGTTGTACAAAGAATTACTAAAAATGCAGCTGAAACCATGAAAAAATGCTCCAAGTAGGTCTAATTAATTTAATGAGAAAGGAGAGGGGCTATTTCTCAAGATGAAAAATGGTGGGACAACATCCAAAAATGAAAGACAGAAAGAAAAAGATTTACAGCATAGGCGTCTGATCCATGTCACTTTCAGCGTTGTACAACTGAACCTCTCTTCTACACCAGTGAGAGAGTAGGAATGTAGAAATGCAAGACACATTCTGGGCTTGGAATTTGCATTCTGTGGGCTTAGAATTTAGTTCTGATAAGTAGCGTGAACCAAGAAGCAAACATAGCTTTATGGAATATTGAGCTGCTTGGTCTTTTGAGAATACTATTTTTCTGGGGTGTTAGAGGCAACATGCCATCCTGGATTTATATGTTCCAAGGGGTGGTGACTACAGGCTCTAGGGCACAACTGTGGTGGCACTGGAGTTTTTCAGCACTGATGATGGCCAAAGAAGGACAGGCACCTTTTAGTCATGGAGGCATTGACAATTCTATACCTTCATTATACCCACATCACATATAGAAAGGTTTTTCAGGGGTGCCTGGGTGGCTCAGTGGGTTAAAACCTCTGCCTTCGGCTCAGGTGATGATCCCAGGGTCCTGGGGTCGAGCCCCACATCGGGGTCTCTGCTCAGCAAGGAGCCTGCTTCCTCCTCTCTCTCTCTCTTTCTGCCTGTCTCTCTGCCTACTTGTGATCTCTGTCTGTCAAATAAATAAATGAAATCTTAAAAAAAGAAAAAAATCCCTTCCTGTTACCTATGGATCTACAATATATGATATAAGCAGAGAGTAGAAACCATTAGTTGAAAGGGTATCAGTTGAAAATATATTGATTAAAATGATGAATATTTCTAAAGTAAATATTCC
This sequence comes from Taxidea taxus jeffersonii, assembly GCA_003697995.1. Classification (NCBI taxonomy): domain Eukaryota; kingdom Metazoa; phylum Chordata; class Mammalia; order Carnivora; family Mustelidae; genus Taxidea; species Taxidea taxus. The sequence continues at coordinate 14,786 of ML108201.1, read as the reverse complement.
AAGTGACTTTTTTTTAGATACCCATTACTTTGCTATTCCATCAGGTTATTTCATTTTAAATATATTTATGCCTTTTCTTATTTTTTCACAATCTGTATTCGTCCATTTTCATTTTTTTGACAAACATTTGTCAGCACTTACTATTTTTGGTAAATAATACCAAATACACTATAGATTGACCCTTGTCTTTACAGATACTCGGTAGAGATTACAAACATTATTTTACCAATTACATAAATGTAAATGTACAACTATGACAATTTCTCCCATCCAAGTACTAATGAGGTCCAACCCTGCTTGGCTTCCAGATCAGACGAGATCGGGGGCGCGTTCAGGGTGGTATGGCTATAGACAATTTCTGCGAAGATGAAGTTCACTGAAAACGTACGCCTATTAAGAGTGGCCACATAAAGATACCTCCAAATTAGAAGAACAGCATTTAATTAATAAAATGTACTTACATATTTAGAAAACATGACAGAAATACCTTGTAAAAAAAGGAAGCTTGTTGAATAATTATGATACTAATGAAAAACACTCCAGAATAGAGAGGGAAAAGATTCAGAGATGAGCTGACAATATAGAATGCAATAGAAATTGTCATAGTTGTACATTTACATTTATGTGATTGGTAAAATAATGTTTGTAATCTCTACCAAGTGTCTGTAAAGACAAGGGTCAATCTATAGTGTATTTGGTATTATTTACCAAAAAAAGCAAGTGCTGACAAATGAGCTTAGAATACCATATATAATTTATATGTTTCTACTCAGTATGTTATTATGTTATTTTGCTCTTCAAAATATTTACTTCAAAGTCAGGACGGTATTTTGTCCACTTACATATTTGTCATATATCCCATTAAGTACATATGTATATACACACATTATATACACATAAACATACCACACCACACCACACACACACACAAACACACACACCCCTAAACTTTTAAGCAGCGTTTACAGAATCTATTAGCACTCCATATCTCTGCATTGCCAAAATTTAGTGGCATTTGTCACATTCAGAAATAAAGCTACAGGGACGCCTGGGTGGCTCAGTTGGTTAAGCGGCTGCCTTCGGCTCAGGTCATGATCCCACCGTCCTGGGATCGAGTCCCACATCGGGCTCCTTGCTCAGCAGGGAACCTGCTTCTCTCTCTGCCGCTGCCTGCCACTCTGTCTGCCTGTGCTCGCTCCTGCTCTCTCTCTGACATAAATAAAAAAAATCTTAAAAGAAAAAAAAAAGAAAGAAAGAAAGAAAGCTACAGAGAATAGAATCTGAAACCTCTATTTGGAATCAGGTTAAGTTTTTCCTTTAATAATACAATGGTGTGAAGACCTATTAGTAGTAAAAGTGAATTATTTGCCAATAAAATTGGCATATTATTATAGTATAAACTGAAGCCACTACAGATTCCAAAGTTATTTCCTCTATACTTTATTTACAACCAAACATTCATACTATTGCCACCTTAATGTTTGTAAGAGTTTGTAAGTAAGTTTGAACTTTAAGATCTCTTTCAGTAGCTCAATGCCTTCTCTTCTGTCTTCACATCAAGCAAACTTACCTAATGCAAATTACTGGAAGATATACTGGATTGTAATAGCTTGTGTTTCCAGGCAAATTTGAACACTTAAATAATTCTGATCACTTCATAAATTTTCAATAGTTTATCTTTCTTCCTGTAAATACATGTGTGTTATTTTATATGCATGTTTAATATTTCAGTTATAGCCATTTTGATTTCTCTTTCACTATCTCTATATCCTACAATTCTCCAAAACCTATCCAATGTTCCCTAGACCTTGGAGACCTTCCCAAAGACTATAGTGGGAGATAATCTGCTTCACTTTTAAACCTGATTCCATTTTAATTTCTCTCAGGGTACTTACTTTACTGCATTTTGTAATCTTTGTGTTTACTGTTCAAACCTCATTAAAAGACAATTGTTTTAATTGTCAACTCTAATATCAAACATCCCAATAGTGTTTTGTACTGAGTGTTGAATACATATTAACTGATAGTATTAAATGGTAATCTAAAACCAAGTACAGGGGCTTCTGGGTAGCTCAGATGGTTAAGCCTCTGCTTTCTGCTCAGGTCATGAACCCAGGGTCCTGGGATTGAGTCCCGCATCGGGATCCTTGCTCGGCGGGGAACCTGCTTCTCCTTCTCTCTCTGCTGCTCCCTCTGTTTGTGTGCTCACTCTCTCTCTCTCTCTCTCTAAAATAAATAAATAAAATCTTAAAAAAATAAAATAAAAATAAAACCAAGTACAGAATACTCTCTATTAAGTCAGAATACTCTCTATTAAGCCACCTCTTATTTCACAGAACAAAATTATAACGTGACATTATGACATTATAATATGACATTAATGTGTAATAGTATCCTTAGAATATGGGATCTAATACAAACTGAAAGTATGAATACTAAATACTAATAAATAATAATAAATACTAAAGAACAAAGAACTTCCAAGAACAGTTAAATAATTTGAATGCATGCAAAACCAGCCTGCTAGATGGTCTCAATGAAACTTGCCTTTTAGCCCAGTGTGGTAACTCACTCTCACATTGAATAGGACAAATTTGTAACAGATAAGATACTGCAGATACGACAACTCCTAACACAAAGTCATAAAGAGACATTATGGACTGTGCTTTGCTCTCTTTTGAGCTGTTCCCCCTGGGAGAAGCTAACCACTATACTGTTGGAACACTGAAGCAGCCCTACAGAGATTTCCGTAAGGAGTGCCACTGAGCCTTCCATGGAGAGCTAGCAAACAACTGAAGCCCTCCTGCCTACAGACATGTGAGTCCATCATTTTGGAAGGAGAGTCTCTGGCTTCAGTCAAGACTTTAGATGACTGTAGCCCCTGTCAACATCCTGACCATGACTCGTAACAGATCCTGATACAGATCTCTCATCCAGTTAAGCCACTTCTATATTCCTGATTCTCAAAAACTGTGTGGGATGATAAATATTTGTGCTTTAAGAAGCTAAATCTTGGGTAAATTGTTATACTGCCACAGATTAACTATTGCAATAATGAATCAATAAATAGTTAAATACTGAGTATTTGTGATAGGCTAAGTGCTAAGCTAAGTACTTCCTTTGCCTTCTATCATTAGTCCTTTACAAGAATCCTATCTAGTATTAATCATATTTCACAGATGAAAGTTCTAGATACTTATAACTGTGCCTGAAAACACTGTTAAATGATGACTAAAATCAACAACGCAACAAATGACGTATGTTGATGAGGATGTGGGGAAAGGGGAACAGTCTTGGTGCGAATGCAAACTGGTGCAGCCACTGCGCTAAACAGTATTGGGGGGGCCTCAAAAAGTTAAAAACAGAAATACCCTATGATCCATCAATGGCACTACTGGGCATGTACCCAGAATATAAAAATACTCATTCAAAGGGATACATGCACCCTTATGTTTACAGCAGCATTATTTACAATAGCCAAATTATGGAAGCAGCCCAAGTGTCCACCAATTAATGAATGGATGAAGAAGACATGGTATATACATAGACAATGAAATATTATTCAGCCACAAAAAAAAGAGTAAAATCTTGCCATTTGCAATGACATAGATAGAGGTAGAGAGTATAATACTGACTGAAATAAGTCATTCACAGAAAGACAAATACCATGCGATTTCACTCATATATGGAATTTAAGAAACAAAACAAATGAGCAAAGGGAAAAAAGAGAGAGAAACCAAGAAATGACTCAACTACAGAGAACTGATGATTACCAGAGAGAAGATAGGTAGGGGGATGATTGAAATAGGCAATGGGGATTAAGGGGGATACTTGTGTTGATGAGCACCATGTAATAAAAAAACAAAAATCCAGGCAAACCCAAACAAATAAAAACCAAAAGACTGTGGCTTCTGTTTTTAGGTATGTCTCTCACCCACTCACTCACTTTGGGGGATGCAACTGCCATGCTGTAATTAGCCATAGAATGAAGCCTTCATAGCAGGGGACTGATAGTTCTCTCCAGCAGCCAGTGCACACCTGGGAACTAAAAAAGCCACATCTACAAGTTTGAAACTACTGGATCTTTTGAGACCTACCAATTATGATTTGAGTGAACTTAAAAGGCAATTTCCCCCAGTCTAGCTTTGCAATCACTATAACCTAAGATAATATCTTGACTGTAGCCTTGTTAGAGACACTGAGTGAAAGGTCCCAATGACATTACACTTCGATACTTAATTCACAGACATGTAAGATAACAGATGTTTTAAATTTAGGGATAATATGTTACAATGTAGACAATAACACACACACACACACACACACACACACACACACTCTCTCTCTCTCTTTCTCTCTCTCTCTATATATAAATATTTACCTACACTGAAATAACTTGTATCCTTTGTTATGGGTGTTGGTATTAGTGTCTTTTTTGTTTACTGTTTCACCATCACACATAGACAAACATGAACAAACACTTAACATTTAAAAAAAACATCAAATAACAAAAAAGACACCATGGATATCTTTTAAGAGAAAGTGAGGCCTGAACTAACATTAACTTGTTTGTTCAACAAACAGCTGAGAGACTTAAATATGCTCATCACATTAGGTTTTTGGTGGAGACAGGTGGAAAATGTAGCTTATACTCTACTACAGAGCGACTACTACCATTCAAACTCAGAACAAACTTAGTGCTAAATAGAAGCACAAGCATGTACTCTCAAGACACTAAGAATCTCTCTCAGAGTTGATGTAAAAAATAAACAAATTGGTATGTTATAAAGATACATTATCTTTGAAAAAAAAGGCATAAGGAAACATACAGATGAAGTGAGCCTATAATCAAGGGAAAGAGAAATGAGACTAGCTTGATAAAATCAGGTCATGAATAGGGAAGAATGGTGAGAGATAGGTGATGTTAGAGGAGTGTTCCTTTCTCCTATATGCTGACTTCATTTTATTGACCCTAGTAGACAACTATCAGGAGAATGCTAAATAAAAACAGCATGGCTGAGGTTGTATTTTTAGCTCTGAATAGCCTAAGTCCAAATTGAAGAGGTTTTGGGGTTTTATGTTTGGTTGGTTGGTTTGGTGTTTTGTTGTTTATGTTTTGTTTTGTTTTGTTTTTTTTGATGATAGAAAATATTTTGCTAAAGATTGTTGTATGTAAAGAAAAGCTTCACCACCCTTGTATTTGAAAGAGCTGCCAGGAACTTCAGTGTGTGTGTGTGATCAGATGAATTTTAGAGAAAAGAACTGAAAATTTTTTTTAAAATGCAGCAACGTATTTTTCTTATATCTAACAAATTTATACATTAACTTGTAACATAAACAAGCAAAATAAAACCACATAACGACACCACCATTTTTTTTTTAAGATTTTATTTATTTGTTAGAGAGAGAGAGAGAGCGAGCACAGGCAGACAGAGAGACAGGCAGAGGCAGAAGGAGAAGCAGGCTCCCTGCAGAGCAAGGAACCCGATGTGGGACTCGATCCCAGGACACTGGGATCATGACCTGAGCCGAAGGCAGCTGCTTAACCAACTGAGCCACCCAGGTGTCCCACCACCATTTTTTTTTACTGCTTCCATGTCATTCCTTTATATTAATACTCTTCTTTTCCTAGGTGAGATTTTGATAAAGAATAAAATCACATCATTAAAATAACAATAAAACAAATGCTCAGTCAAAAATAAAGTTACATTTGGTAACTATTGCTGGAGAAAAGCAATGTCATCAACACAACCATTTGCTGGATAATTTTAAGAGCTCAAATATTGGCAAAGGACCAAAAAAAAAAAAAAAAAAAAAGTAGAAGTGGTAAATCCAGACCCTTACCAGAACCGCTTCAACATCAAAACTTATGAGCAGAACAATGGATGTGGTAAGTGATGCAAAGATGACTTGAGCTGGGGAGCCTAAGATGTAAATAAGCTGGTCAATAATGAATTAAGAGAGGTGTCAACAAATTAAAAGAGTTACTGTGGTTCAATCAGGTACTACTGGAGTCTGTCAAAAACTAGTCCAGTGGAATCATCCAAAGCCCTTCTAAAACTAGCATAAGCTTTTTGAAGTATCTTCCACTACTGCCTGACAATCTGTTGTGTAAGTTTACCTAGTCATAAAGGAGCACCACCCCTCTACAATGAATAGTTTGTTTAAATAACTGGTGATGGACTACTGAGCATTTTAAAAACAAAACCTTAACCCAATGTGTTTTAAACTAAAATATAAGGAACTCTGGTGGCTAACAGGTATATTGTTAGGTAAAGGAATTTCTAATAATTTTTAAATTAGGAGATCTGCATTTCAGTAACAATTTGAACATATTCTAAACAATATGCATCACTACATTATACATAAGTATTACTTTAATTGCATTGGTTCCATTTGCGTTTAGATTTTATGATCTGCTTCGACATAATTATTTAAGGCAGGCTCAAAATGTAATGTAATGTTCCTCACATTGGTGTTCATATAGCCCTGGAAGTCTATCAACATAGTCTCAGAAGTTTTAATTTCTCATGTTTGAAAAATTCTCAGTTAGAACCATTAAAAGGAAATGTGAAAAACCCAACTATATTTTAGGAGTAATCATTAAAAGCTATCTGTGAGTTTGTTTTGTGGGAATATCCATAATCACCTCTGATAGGATCAAGAATTGCCAAATGAGAGGTTTCCCTTATTAAGCCTGGAATAAAAGCTGAACACACAAGAACAGCAAATTGCTTAGACACTTTTCAGAATCCCAGGCTCTAAGCTTTTCTTCTACCTGAACAATTCATCCAGTTGTCTATTATTTATAAACCTATAAAAGTGCCTCCTCTTCCATGAAGCATGCTCTAACACCATCACTACAGAGTAAGTTTTCTCCTTTTAATTTATAACAACTATAACCCATATTCTTCTGAAAATTATATCTTTGGTTTTCTGACCTAGAAATAAAACTAATGATAATTCCTGTGTTCCCAAAAGCAACTCTTGAAGTCAGGCAGTGATTCTATGTAGTTTATTTGGCAATGATCCTATGAAGCCCAAGAAGCAAATGAGGCAGAGAGAGATGGAATACAAGAAAATGTCCGAAAGGTAACTATGATAGAAAACTCAGTCTCTATCACACTGGTGAATTTTGAGACCTAACCTAGACCTATATGAAACATACCATAGAGTTATCGCAACCAAAAGCAAGGGAGATAGAGTATTTAGCCAGCTCCCCTTCTATCATTAGTAGATAGCAACGTGGGACAATTGCTCTCTAACATTTCAGAACTGTGCTGCCAGGAACAAACTAGCAGCCTCGTGAGAAGATTAGCCCTTGAGCAGAGCCTCAGGTTGTTACTGGAAGCAAACCTAGACATGTGGGTGCTACAATATATGAACAAGGCAGGCAGTGTGTCCGGTATAGCAGCTCACACTGATAATAATTCATAATAGGTTACTAACTACAGCTCTTGCCTAATGGTCACTGTGTATGTTTCATCCCTCCACTAGATTAGAAGAGTCTTCGTATGAATTCATGGCACCAAATTTGGAAATATAAATAGTAGTGACATATACAAAATAATGTGGAGACTTCTTAAAAAGATGTTAGTAAAACAAAACAAAAAAAAGTAACACATTACCGTTTCATCAAAATTCTTGCATGTAATATAAACCTATTTTGGAAAAATACTCACAAACTAAAAGATACACCTTAAATTCAATAGCATATTTCCCCAAAAAGTTTATATAAATAAAACCTATCATGAAATAATGATGTCATTGCATTCTAAACTAAGTGATAAGATTTAGCCACCCAGATGCACCCAGAGTCATACAATAAAATAGACATAATGTGATATATTTGTCAATAACAGCACAAAGGAATTGAGAACAACACAGTACTGGGCTGAGGAATGACATCATTTTAACTCAAATTCACAGAACAAATGAAGAAAAATAAAAATTGCTAATAAGAAGGTTCAATAATAAATCTTACAAGCATATACTTTCCTTCTCTTAACTTTATTAAAAGATATAAAATTAAATAATAAATATGTATGATAAAGTGATGCTTATAACAATGTATTGTTTATACACACATATGTATAATACATATACAAGGATCCCACAAAAGAAGGATCCCAGGGAATAATCCTACATAGGAGTTTCATTTCTTTATCTCAAGGGAATTAGTATAAATCTGAAGTAGATTCTAAGATGTACACAGTAAGCCCTAGAAAAATCACTAATAATCTAAATGTATATAGTAAAAGATGATAAAATTAAAATGTTCATTAGAAAATATTCACTTAGGGGAACCTGGGTGGCTCAGGGGGTTAAAGCCTCTGCCCTTGGCTCGGGTCATGATCCCAGGGTCCTGGGATCGAGCCCCACAACGGGCTCTCTGCTCAGCGGGGAGCCTGCTTCCTCCTCTCTCTGCCTGCCTCTCTGCCTACTTGTGATCTCTGTCAAATAAATTAAAATCTTAAAAAAAAAAAAAGAAAATATTCACTTAATAGAAAATAATGTACTACAGAGAAATAGACCAAGATATGATGCATAGAGAAAACAAAAAGCAAAATGGCAAATATAAAGCCAACTATGTCAAAATAGCATGAGATATGAACGGATTTAAGAACTCAAAGCTGTGTGAATTACTGTATGACTGAACAACAGCAATGAAAAAAGATCATAATACATGTTGTCTATAGAACACACATTTTAGATTAGAAGATACAGATATATTCAAATAAAAAGAAAAAAGATACAACAGCAACCCTAATTTCCGATGGAGTAGCTATAGAATATGTGAAAAGTAGATTTCAAAGCAAAAATACGGAACTAGAGATAAAAAAGCCATGCCTTATAATGAGAAAATAGTCTATCAGGACAATATAATAATCATAAAGATATACGAAGTTATAAACCGGGCACCAAAATACATGAAGGCAAAGAGACACTTCAACAATAATAGTTACAGATGTAAATACCTCACTTTCAGGAATAAATAGAAAAACTAGGCAAAAAATTGACGAAGAAATAGAAGATGTGACAGCCATATAAACCTAACAGACCTCCTGAAAACTGCATCCAACAAGAACAGAATATATATTCTTCACAACTGCACATAGATCATTATTCAAGGTAGAACATTATTAAAACACAAAGCAAAGGATATTCTCTGAACACAATGGAATTATATTTAAAAAATCAATCACAAAAATAATTTGGAAAATTCAAAGCTGTATTAAAACAAAAGAACACACTCTTAGATAACCCAGGGATTTAAAAAAATCACAAGAAATAAGAAAATGCTTATAGCTGAAAAAATATAAAAATACAATATATAAAAATTTATGGGAAGCAACAAAAGTAATGTTTATGTGAAAATTTATAGCTGTAAACACTTATATTAATAAAAAACTCAAATCAATAACCCTTCACTTTAAGAAACTAGAAAAGAGAAAAATAAATAGAAATATACAGGAAGACAGAAATATGTGGATTAGAGAAAAAATTTAACAGAGAAAAGAAAACCAATAGAAAAATACAACCAGAAGTTGGTTCTTTAAAAGTATCATTAAAATTTACACATTTTTAGCTAGATTGACCAAGAAAATTAGAAAAAAAGGTTAAAACAGCTAAAATCAGGAATGGAATAAAGAATATTTCTCCTGACTTTACAGAAATACATATAGAATGAACTAATAATTAAACAACTATGACAAAATGGACAAATTCCCAGAAAGGAACAAAACACTGAAATTCAAATACAAAATCTGAAGCCCAGTAAAAGCTAAAGAGATAGTGTTTAAAAACAAAACAAAACAGGGGTACCTGGGTGGCTCAGTGGGTTAAGCCGCTGCCTTCAGCTCAGGTCCTGGGACAGAGTCCCGCATTAGGAATCTCTGCTCAGCAGGGAGCCTGCTTCCCTCTCTCTTTCTCTGCCTGCCTCTCTGCCTACTTGTGATCTCTCTCTATCAAATAAATAAAAGCTTTAAAAAAAAAAAAAAAACAAAGAAAATACTGCCAACAAAAAAAACTACTCACAAAAAGAAAATCCTGAACATATGGCCTCACCAATGAATTCAAATGAACATTTAAAGAACAAATAATAACAAATACCCACAAACACTTCCAAAAAGTAGAAGAGGAGGGGCTGTGATACCAAAACCAAAGCTATCACGAAAAAAAGAAAACCATAAACCAGTATCTCTTATGGTTATATGCACAAAAAAAAAAAAAGAAAAAGAAAAAGTTAGCAAGCCAAATCCAGAAACATAAAAGGGAAAAAAAAAAAAAAGACTCTCTACCATGGACCAAGTGCAATCTAACCCAGGAAGCAAGGTTAGTTTAACATTCAGAATCAGTTAGTGCAATACACCATATCAATAGAAAAAAAATGTGACCATCTTAATAGATGCAAGAAAAGCATTTAATAAAATCCAACACATTTTCATGATAAAAACTCTCAACAAACATATGTAAAGGATATCTATGAAAATCCACCATTGTGAGTATATTTAATAGTGAATGCCTTGGCAATGACTGCATGCATATTTTCAAATAAGACATTTCAGTCAAAGCTTTAGTAATACCCAACAGCCTTTACCTTCATTTCCTAAGCAGACTAAAGGTAAAGGAAAACCCTTTATAATCTCTTAGTAAGAGCAGACCAATAATCTAAGAACTTTGTGATTTTAACAGAAAATTACACACTGGTATCAGTACATTACTGAGCACATACGAAGCAACCCTTATAACTTTATTCAATTTGGCCAGATTTGAGTTCAGGATAAAAAATTTCTTGTCCAATTGGGGAGGGTATGTGCTATGGTGAGTGCTGTGAAGTGTGTAAACCTGGCGATTCACAGACCTGTACCCCTGGGGCTAATAACATATTATATGTTTATAAAAAAAATTTAAAAAATGTCTTGTCCACAAACCTGCAAATTTCTATAACCATTTAGTTTTTGTCTTATTCTTTTTCCTTTCTTATTCTGGAATAACTGGTCATTTTATTTCAGACATTACTCTGTTTTTCCTTAATAAAAAATACATCCTATATTTTTAATGTATTCCTCATATAAAAACACATCCCATTCTCTTCCCATACCTTGCATATAAAATTGTTTTACTTTGCTTATATTGTTTCTAGTTTTATTTTTTACATATTGATTATAAATTTTACCTTTTAGTAATCTTTGCTTTCCAGGAAAAACTAGAAAGCGGGCAATTGTGAACCATCATATAATCCTATAATAGGTTAGCAAATTTATAAAGACATAATTATAAAAACATGCTTCTTAGACACATTTTTTTAATAGAACAATTTTGCTGTGGCAAAAAATACTTACTGATAGACCCAAATATCTTTTGTCTCTCTTTAAATAAATTAAGCCCAAAGTATCTAAGCATACCAATCAAAGAATGCATTCCATTATTTCTGAGATATTTGGGATCCTCTCTTTTCAAGGGTATGCCTTAAAGTGGACAGTTTAAGTTTCCCTAAGGCAGCCACTATAATTCCAAATTATCTAAAGTTTCATCCATTTCCCAAAAAGACCCAAGATTCTTTTCCACGATAGGTATACATATAGGAAGGAAAATTTTTTAGGGAGGTGAAGAAAGAGATTTAGACCAGGTGGAATCCACCCTTGCCTTTAAATTCTCTAAAACATCTTAACTCTGCTGGGCCCTGTTTCTTAACAGCTGTTCTTTAATACACACAATCACAGATTTTTCCCTTTCGAACAGAATTGAGCAACTTACCAAGAACCCCCAACAAGTAAGATAAAGGTGTGCACAATAAAGCTGGAGAGCTCAAAACAAAGAGCAAAGCTGGAATCCAAGACTTACCCATGAACTTCATGGTGTTCTCTCTCGTGAGAAATGTATAAGCTCAATGGATGAGATGGATACCAGCTCTTGATTTGCTCACTATCCTCAGATTTGCTCTGACTATGGTCAGAAGGTCTTTGGATCCCAGTTGTGATGCCAAAACATCAAAAATCCAGAAATAGCAAAATTTAAACACTAATCAATAAATAGTATTTAGTAAGAGTTTATTTTAACTATAACAGTATGGGAACTGGGAATATTTAAATTTAAAAAACTATTCTGAAGTTCAGGGGCATGACCTTACCTTACAGGATGAATTATAAAGAGGAAACTGTTTAACTATTATAATGATTGGTTATTACAACGGGGGCTTCCAGACTAAAGAACATGGTTGAAATGATTATCTTATACCATTTCTGGAAGATGACTTAAGTCTCATGATTATCCAAGCCATTTACATGAAGCAAGTTTCCCTTTCTTTTGCAGAATATGTGAAATTATGGGGGCTTACACAGTATTGTCTACTTACAAAATTTTCAAATCCAGTCTCTGTTTTGTATTTCAACTAAACAGCACCTTGGGCTCCCCATTCTGGACACTGCTCTTGATAAAGCAAATTATCAACCATTATTGGTTGTGGGCCCTCTTTCTGGGCTCCCAGGGAAGCAATACTTTAACATTTGCAAAGGTCAAAATGACTCCACAAAACCTCAAAGCAGGGGTTTTCTTTCTGTTCTGAGTACAAATTATAACTCTGCTTTCTTAAAACAAAACAAAGCTGCACTTCATACGTAAAAATAAGGGCGCGGGGGACCTCCCTGGTCCCATAAGGTTAAAAGTCATACAGCCTTGCACATACTAAAAACATAAGATAAAGTCTGTAAATTTCTGGAACGCCCTTCATCGTGATAATGTGTAACTCTTCCTGTAAAAAACATACATAACTGTGCACCAAATGTTCCCTTTCCAGGGCACCTCTCTTCTATATGAAGATCGTGTATTGGGGGCAACTGTCCTAACTGAAGCTAGGACAAAAGTCTTCTCCTTCCTCTTGAAAAAGTTTGTTCCTTTTTCGTGGACGCTCTCAAGAGCAAATCCTTTATCATATTACAGCACGTGAAATAGTAGGTAGTGAATAAAAAAGAAACAAATGCATGCAAACACACACACACACACACACACATACACACACTCATGCACATTCTTGGGGTTCTTTGCTCTCCCAGCAGCTTCGAAGGGTCTGGAATCCATACCAGATCATCAGCGCGTGTTTCTGGAAACGTTCCCATGAGGAAAAACCTTCAGGCAATGCAGTCTCTTTCTAATCCGGTCCAACTGCCAGCACCCTTTGACGGGGGTGCTGGCCCCTTCACACTAGTCCCTCCATCTGGAGATGGTCTCTCCTTTAAAGACCACGGAGGACGCCAGCCTCCAGGGCCTAGTCTGGATGAGTGAGTTTTCCTAATAATCAAACAGCGCGCAGCTGGAGCCAACCAGAGTGCGCTCTGTAACTCTGGGGGTGTGGGTGAAGTAAGTGAGGGTCCTGACGGAGGGGCTCACGGACGGTGGGCTGGCATCCGCTGAGTCCTAGGAGCCGCTCCCACAATGGCGGAAACAGCCTCCAGGACCGCAGCCACGAGCTCTCCTCCAGTGGAAAACCCGATATCGCGAGATCACAGGAGCTTTACGTGTGCGGCAACCCGGGAAACTCTCCCAGGAGAAACACGGGGATACAGGACGTCGGAGGACCCTGTTCCCAGACTCTTCCTACATGGTCAGGCTCAAACCACCCAACATGCAAAATCCAATCATCTTGGCCGCCTAGCCTACCCCATTCACAGTCATAGTGCAGCGGCGCCTTGTCCCAGAGCCCCAGAAAGTGTCCAAAAGCTGTGCAGGGTCATTCCACCTCAGGCCAGACGCGGAGAGTATACTGCGCATGCTCAGGCTGCATTTTGGTCTCTCCGTGGGCATCTCCCACTCCCTACTTGTGGGCTTGTACTCTTTCTATCTAAAATAAAATCTTTAAAAAAAGAATACAATTATTAGGAATAAGTTTAACAAAAGATAATGCAAAGCTTGTACCCTGGAAACCACAAACCACTATTGAAATAAGTAACAAAATAAATGGAAATATATCCCGTATTTATAGCTTGGGAGATTTAATGTTGTCAAATGGCAATGCTACGCATGTTGATCTTCAGATACAATTCAGCCCCATTTTTTGAAGAAATTGACACTCATTTCTAAAATCTGTATGGAAACTGAAGGGACCCAGAAGAGCCAAATCAACAGACAAAATATGTTTTAAAGGAAGAACGAATCTGAAGGACTCATACCTCCCAGTTTTAAAACTTACTACAAATCCATAGTAATCAAGACAATATAGCACTGGCATAGGATAGATTAAAAAGCTCAAAGGAATCAGATTGAACCCAAAAGCAAACCCATATTTATGGTCAATTCATTTTTGAGAAGTGGGCCAAGACCACAAATGGGAAAAGAACAGACTTCAACACATGGCACTGAGGCAACTGTACATGCACATGAAAAAAAAAAAAAAAAAAAAAAAAAGAAGAAGAAAAATGCATTCCTGCTTCATACTGTGTGTGTAAAAATCAAATCAAAATGAATCAAAGACCTAAAGACAGCATCTTTTTAAACTACAAAATACATAAAAACACATTTGATAAATCTTTATGACCTAGGATTTGAAAATGGTTTCTTAGATATGACACAAAAACTACAAGTTAACAGATTAAAAATATATGTAAATTAGACTTCATCAAAATTAAAAACATTTTTATTCAAAGGACATTATCAAGGAAGTAAAAGGACAACCCACAGAACCTGAGAAAACGTTTGTAAATTACATATCTGACAATGGTCTAGTATCCAGATGCATAAAGAAAACTCTACTCAATAGCGAAATGACAAATAACCCAATTTAAAAATGG
>RCUC01155766.1:0-43626 GCA_003697995.1 Taxidea taxus jeffersonii | reverse complement strand
GGGGGGGAATGGTGGGTGAGGCCTGCAGTGCAGGCTTTCAGAAGATCATGTGGGGAGCGCTACCAGGCAGAGAGGCCCATCTGGGTAAGAACCCAAGGACTGAGCTAATGTGGCATCTGTGGCCACTGCCAGGCGTTTGGGCTTCCCAGGCAGGCCTGGTTTTGGGGGCCTGGGCTGGAGGGCTGTGTATAAGGGATGGGCAAGAGCCACAGCTATGAGGCCGTGTTCTGTGAGCGGGGCCTGTGCCCTCTGGCTGCTCCAGGGACTTTGGCAGACAGGGTGCCACACCAGCTCAGAGGGGCCCACAAACCTACAGAGCAGAGTGGGGGTTGGCATTGAGGGTCAGGTGCTGTGGACAAGGCCACATGGACCTAGGTCACCCCTCCCTGCCCCCCACACACTGTTAGGAACAAATGCCTTGTAGGACACACAAGTGCCAGATTTCTGGGTTGGGGAGAAGGGAGTTGTGAGAATCCGGGAAGGCTTCAGGAGGGAGGTGAGGTTGATCAGGGTCCTGAAGGATGGTGGGAATTTGGATAGACGTGCAGGAGAAGGGGCTGTGGGCAGTCGGGGGGCGCACGTGGGAAGGGACCCGTCCACTCAGGTCTTACAGTTTACTGGGTCAGAAAAAGACAGTTTAGAGGCGGGATGGAGAGCTTCCAGCTGAGGTTGGCAGGAGAGATTTTCAAAAGAGGTGAGATTTGAGTTGGCCTAGAAGGGGTAGGAAAATAAGCAGTGAGAAGTGGATGGGCAGGAAGGGACTCAGGAAGGAGCTCCAGGTGGGTGAGTCCGATTGGAAAACAAGGGGAGGAAGGAGAGTGCAAGGTGGGTGAGCAGAGGCCTGGGACAGGAGGCAGCTGAGGTGGACTTTCTGTGGCGGTGAGGGAGTGGGGGCCAGTAGGGAGGCTGCTGGCCGCTGGCATGCAGGAGGACTGGGTGCAGGGAAGCCTCAGGGGTCCCTGCAGTCACTGGAGATTCAGGTGGGAGGAGCTGACAGGGTGGTGGCCCAGGGAGCCCCCTCGAAGGCTGACCAAGGGCCTGGAGCCTGGCTGGGAGGAGCCCTGGGAGCGGACTGGGAGGCTCCTGGCTGGAACCCTGGGAGAAGGCGGCCGCCCCTCAGGTGCTCGGGCAGACCGGACCACCAGAGGCCAGCCCTCTCCATGAAGCAGCTGCTCACCCAGGAATAAACCGAGTCCCAAACCCACAAAACCGTGGGCTCTGAAAACCGTGTATGCAAGAGGCCCGTTCTGGCTTTCAGAATGGGGGACAGATATGCCTTCTCCCTCAAAATTGAAAAAGAGAGTCTTTTTTTTTTTTTAAGGTTTCGGGGCTCGAGTACATAACAGGTTTTCTAAATATCACCTGAAAAAATGGAAAGCAGAGCCAGACCATTTTTCAAAAGAAAAATACTGAAGGGAGTCTTGGCTGGCCAGATATGAAAGTGGAATGCAAAGATTTGCTGCCTGGGCTTTTTCAGGTACAGTCCTTCTTTTAAAAGGTTAGGTCAGGGGGCACCTGGGTGACTCAAAGCATCTGCCTTTGGCTCGGGTCCTGATCCCAGGGTCCTGGAATCAAGCCCCATGTCGGGCTCCCTGCTCTGCAGGAAGCCTGCTTCTCCTTTTCCCTCTCCGCCTGCTTGTGTTTCCTCTCTCACTGTGTGTGTATCTCTCTCTGGCAAATAAATTAAATAAATAAAAATAAATAAAAGGTTAGGTCGGACACGACGACAGGTCAAAACGCGGTCTTTGTGTGTCTGTACAGCGGGGACGTAGGAGCTTCCTGTTAACTCTTGTGCTGGCAGGGAGAAGAAACAGTGTTTCAACTGGAGGAGATACATATTCCATCTCGATCTGGACCGCTCATAAAGCAGTAGAGATGATGCTTACTCCTGGCAATTTCCATGTCGTAATGCTATTTCCGGTCCCTGCGTTATTGTGTAATAATGAATGAATAATGAAATAATGACTAATGAGAAGGGGCACCTACCCCCTTTCGTGCACCTGTCCAAAGGAAACAGTTCTTTGGAATTTCTCCAGCAGTTGGAGAAATCCATTTTGTTTTGTTAAATTAAGTCCTGCTCTCTTGAAAACTTAGAACCGTGTGTTAACACGGAGACTTAGCTGGTTATTAGGCAAATGCTTGAAATTAATAAAATCTCGTAGTTTCAAGGAGAGGCGGCTGAGAGGAGTAACGTGTACACTTGGTTGTTAGCCTTCCCGCCATCACTACAGAAACGGCTTGCTCTCCGTCCCCCGGGATTTTAGGTTTTCCAGCATCTCTTCTCCTCAACTGAAAGCTTTCTTCTCAGATTGGTAGAAGATGATGATCACGATTACTGTGACCATTGATTGAGCCCCTATTCTGTGACAGCCTTTGTTGCGAGAACTTTCCAGATAGCCACCACCACACACCTGTGAATGCTGCCTATGTCAGCAACCCCGAGGCACGGAGGGTTTGAGTGGCTTGCCCAAGGTCATGGTACTAGGAAGCAGCAGGCACAGGATTTGAAACCAGGCAACCTGACTCGGGAAGTTTCTCCATCAACCACTCCCAGAGCTGCTTTTCTCTGTTTTATTAGTAATCTTGGTCTATCATTTGATTGTTTTTTTCGGTCCCTAGAACTGATGGATGGGTTTGGATATGTGATTTAGAGCTGAGTACAGAGGGAATGACCAGAAGCAGCATGGCCTCAGTATTATCTTGCGTTACCTGCCTGTGGTGTGGGGCAGGACCTTTCCAATTCGGATGGCAGTGCTTGTCCTCTCTCCCTGCTTCCCCCTTCCGCACCCAGCCCTGCTCTAGTCAAGGTGGCAGGGGGTCCCCCACCCTCTCTAGAGCTGGGAGGCCAGGGAGACCATTCTGAGGCTTCTCCCAGCTCCATCCCCTTTTCCTCCCACCACTCCCCACCTGTGTTTGGCCAGGAAACACTTT
This sequence comes from Taxidea taxus jeffersonii, assembly GCA_003697995.1. NCBI lineage: Eukaryota > Metazoa > Chordata > Mammalia > Carnivora > Mustelidae > Taxidea > Taxidea taxus. Next base: position 40,695 of record RCUC01155766.1, on the reverse strand, counting down.
GTGATCCATCCCATTTGGCTCCACTGACATCCCTTCTGGAAACATCCTTCAACTGTCCCTCTTCCCTCACTCTTTTGTCCACATTTATCAGGGACATGGCGTGCCTTGTGCCCCCAGGGTAGAATAACAGCAGACACGCCCTGAAATTCCATTAGGATAATCTATCCTGGACAGAGAGCCCCAGCCTACCCTGGGCTCCACTTGGATGACCAGTGGGGTCTATTAGGGCCTGGAGCCTGGCCAGAGGCCACATTATAACTCACTTACGCACTATGGAACGGTCTTGGACACCTTAATGAGGCCGGGGACTTGGTTTTCCCATACGTGTTTGCTTATTATCCTGCTTCAGAGGCCGCCAAGCTGTGGGGCTGTATGAAACGTTCCCTAATAGCTCGTGATTCAGGAGGTTGGCATTTCACACAGTCACCATGCCTTGGAAGCCGTTTTCCTCCAGTGTTCTCAAAATAACCAGTGAATGCTCTACCCTTTTCTTAAAGTTGCATGAGTCTGTTCCTTAAAAATGTCCCCTTTGGAGCTTTTGAGGAAATTTCCGGCATCTCCTGAGCGATTTCGTCTGTGCCTCTGTCCTCTTAGTCCTGCGAGCTGTGCTGGTAGAGGGCAGGATGTCATGTGTGGCTTGAGAGGTGTCTGCTAATTAAAGCGGGAATTAAATGACAGGTGCCTTGATGGTGCCCGGAAGGCCCTGTGCCAGGTGCTGGGGTGGGGAAGGTGACCTATGCCCCTGAGCTCTAGGAGCCAGCCCTGCAGAGTAGGACCGGGTTCCTGCCCAGGAGGAGCTTCATAGGCTCTGGAAGAGCCATGTAGGGGCGTTTGGATGGAAGTCACCAAAAGATGTTGAATGTACTTGCGTTAATATAGTCCAGGGGGTCTGGCCATAGGATTTGTTCTTTTGAAAGTTCATATGCAGTGCCGTCGTCCTGGGCCTGGCGGGGCATCCAGGCTGCCAGGGACCCAGTAGACTCTCCATCCTGGGGAAGGAGCTGGGTGCCTTTAGCTAAGATGCTGTCCCTGCCCTGCGGTCCTCTAACCCCAGAGCTGGATGCTTATCGTTGGCCCTGTGTGGGGGCTGCTAGAAGGGCTTCCAGAGGTAGCAGAGGAGAGAGTCCAAGCCATGCTTGGTGCCCAGTCTTAGCCAGGCCTGGTGACCAGCACGTGACCACACACACCCCTGGGGTGGGAGGGACTGGCGGCCGTTCCCAGGTAACCTGCTCAGGGTCCTGAACTCCGTTGAAATTGGATGGTGGTTTGGATTTCCCCTGAAAGAGGAGCAAAAGCATTCCTCTTTGAGGGATGAGGGAAGCTAGTCCCCCCAGCCCCCTGCCCTGCCCTGTCACTGAATTCTCCGCTGACCTGGTCTCCTCACAGGTACTTTGTGTCCTGGCGGGGGGCGGCTGGAGGAGGCAGAAGCCCTGCGGTCCCCGAGCTTCCCGCCCAGTGGAGGACCTCAAGTGGAACTCGGCCTTCCCACCGAGCCCCGCCCCCTGCACTGTGGCCGGCTGCCTCTCCGGCCCTCAGCCTCGGGCGCAGACCCTTAGAGTCCGACTGCTACCCTGGCCCTTCCCCTTCTTATACACAGACTGCAGAATATTCTCGGCAATGGAGGCTATTTGTGTTCCTGGAACCTAAAACGCCGGGTCAGGAGGGTGTGGGATTAATGGGTTGGTGTCCGGTTTCCTGGCTTTGGCTCCAACTTGGCTATGGCCCCGGCCCCTCGTCTTCCAGAACATCCACCCGTGTGCACCTCAGCCCCTGCTTCCATGGCGGGCCCACCCGTGGACCCCTCAAGTGGAGTCCCACTCGCCATCATCTTGGCTTTTCCCCGCAGGGGGGGCCCTCCCTGGCTGCCTCCCACCCGCCTGCGTGGTCCTCGCCTTCGCGGGAATCCCCGAGTCTGCATCAGCGGGAATGGAGCTTGGCACCAGTTTGCCCGAACTGCCGAGTCCCCGCTTGGACCTGGCAGCCCTGCCCTTTCTCAGTGTCCAGCTCTCCGTGGTTACCACTATTTCCGAGTGGCCCCTACTTCTGGCTGCCCTTTGCCATACACGGTGTACTCCTTGGAACTGAAGTTAGTGACGACTTCCCATGTTGCTCTAGCGACCGAGCAACTGTTGTGCCCGCAGCAGCCGGAGTCCTAGGGGTCTCTCCGTGTGCCGGGCCTCCGGTGCTGACCGGTGCTGAGCTGTCCCAGCCCGCGGCCCCTGCACTCTGTCCTCGGGGACAACTCCCAGTTGTGCACGGGAATGACAGCTTCAGGGGGAGTCTGCGGTTTCAGACTTCTAGATGTGGCCGAAGGGGTCACCCAGTCAATTGCTCTTTGCTGTTTTGTTAAAGGTGATAATGGGATGCTCCTGTGGACACCCCGAGGCCCCTTGGGGTGGTACTCGTGGGGGGTCTACCGCTTTCCTGACTGCTTTCCGTCTCTCTCCTTCCCCTGAGCTCCAAGATGTCCCTAGAGAACCCAGCATGAAAACCACACATGCCCTCTGGCTGCCTTATTTACAAACAGGTGGCAGTCCTTGCTCTGCTCCTAGTCAGCCCCCATCCTGGGACTCTAGGAAGACCCCAGTGGGGGTTGTAATTGGCCTGTGGCCCTCTGGCCTGGGGTGACCTGTCATGCATGGGCCCCTCCCTGCTTCCCAGATGAGCCAGACAGACCACTGACTTCCCCTCCCGGGTCCTCACTGGTCTATCTCCTCCTTCCCCTCGTCCTGGGTTTGGGAGGGTTTTCTAGAAGGGCTTGCCTCTCCAAAACTTCCGTAGCCCTCACCACTCATTATGTTCATTGCTCTATCCAGCCAGGCCTGCCGAGCAGGGTTTGCCGTATCTTCAAACACGAGTCCTAAAACACAAGACCACACTGTGGCAGTGCAATCACCGACCAAGTACTGCGTACTGTGACTTATAGCAGCACCTCTCACTCTTCTGTTTCCCCTGATGAGTTTTTTTTTTTTTTAATTACTTTTACAGAGCCTTACTGGAAGGCGAGAGCAATCCAGAGATAATCTTGACGGAGCGCATTGAAAACATGCCACAAGGTAAAAATAGAAGAAAAGCCAAATATTTAATTTTAGGATGTTTTCCGTCTGAACAGTTTCATTCTGTTAAATGGTTAAATCGGAAAGCATCATTTGCCTGGAAGAACTGGGGCTAGATAGGATTTTTTTTTCAGGTGAGTGTCATTCATCCCTCTCTCAAGTACCAAATAGATTTTATTTAACGGGTCATGGTTTAAATAAGAATGTAAATGGGAATGTGTGGGGAAGTGCTTAGGAAACTCATTTATTCCTCTGGCCAGTAGGGGGAGGGAGGGTAGGGGACTGATGGAGAAGCAGGAAGGGTAAAGGGAGGGGGAGATGCTGGGCAGGTCCTTGTGTGTCCCACCCTTTGGAGGGACCGCCCTTTACACATGGAAGACTTACAGCTTTAACACAAATATAGGGAGGTATTGCTCTGTGAAGCATGGAGTCAACATTCTGGGACTTGCTCCCCCAAGAGGCAGAGGTGGGAATGGTTACACCATATGTACTGCCCTGGGTCGGCCTGGGCAGGTCAGGTTGGTGTATGTGGCAAGTGTCCCTGGGAGCCCTGAGGTCCGTCTTGATGGAGACCAGAAGCTGCAGAATAAAGCTCATATTCCTGGTAGTCGCAGAACCCACAGAACAGGGTAGCATTTGTTAGAAGGACCCTAAGAACCTGTAGAATGACTTTAGGGGAAAAAAAAAGCTTTTGAAACACTATGGAATTTAAAGGGCTTTCTGGCTGAGGAAGGACAGATTGAATTACGTACAGTACGCTCAGTCTCTGGCTTACTCAGCAGGGTTTCAGTCTCTCTGACTGTTACTATATTCAAAACCGTGGCATTTGGGGAATGCACGTCTTTGGTATTTGTATCCGGAGAACATTTGGTTAACAGCCAGTCAGGATAGATGGCAGATTTAAACAAACAAACAAAAAACACTGTCCCTCTTTATTTCTCAAAAATTGCAGCCCTCTTAGGCATTTCACAGCTTTGAAAGGTCACTGGGTTGAGAACCACAGTTTTGGTTCCAGGTATCTGTGACTGGTTCAGATTTGGTCTTAGACAGCATCCGACAAGTTTGCCTTCTGGTTTTGCGAGTAAGGTTGAAAAAAGTCAAAGATATGGTTCACCCGATTTCAAGGTTTACTTAGCTACATTTTGTACTTGAGGGTAAATAAGTTTTCACTTAGAAGGGAGAGAGGAGAAAAGGGGTACGGCCAGACTGGGAGGGGAACCAACGGTTTAGGGCCAGGGCTTATGGATCTCTGCTGAGCTGTGATCACCGGTCTAGGAAGAGCTCAGCAGGAGGGCTTCTGGGAGCCTCTGTTTCATTCCCTGATGGTTTGGTTGAGCTTTTTAAATGATACAGAGACAGTATTTGTAAACTAAACTTAGTTTGGCTGTTACAGATTATGCCAAAAGCAAGGAGCATCAGAAGAAAGAGGACCGGCAATGAAATCTTTCATGAAGCTCTGAGCTTCCAGATCATTCTGTGTCCTGTATGATATATATACCCATCAACTATTCACTGAATACACGTACAGATGTGTTCCTATATAGTGAATTCATCAGTGCTTATGGAGACGCTTATGTTTCTCCTGTAATATGGTCTAGAATAATCCTGGCCACTTGCCCAGAAGGTAATAAAACCTGAAACCAGTCTGTCATCTTCCATATTTGTCCGTGGACCTTAAGTAAAAACCAGATGTTTCCTGCACTTTCCCAGGGGTTCATCTTCTGGAGCGTCTCTGTTTAGGATTAGTATGTTGATTTGAAAAGAGGAATCTTCATAGAAAATGTCCTGGCCTGGCCTCTCTCCTGTGTCCTGGGATCTGTCCACAAGAGGCCCGTGGCCTTGGCTGCCATGACCGGGACACCAAGCTGGGGGAGTAGGCTTTCCCTGGCTCCGCCAGATGGGGTGTGGCAGGCACCAGGGGGCGCTCTCTGGGCACCTTCTAACCACCAGCTGCCATTCTGAAGAGCTGGTCCCCTAGCGGTGGAGTTTGGACACGCCCAGGGTAGCACCCTGTGTGGGTGACCCCAAGCCAGGCAGGGAGCCCCGTGGTCGGCCTCCCACACCCAGGATTATGACATTAAAACAGACCGTAGTGCTGGTGCCTGGTCGGCTTCCGGCTCTTTCTCCTTATCAGATGAGAAGTTTGTAAAAATAGAAGGGTAAAAATAGAAGTCAGGGAGCCTTCAAAAAAGTTAAATTCTGCAGGACTTGTTGGCCCAACGTGGAAACCAATGGCAAATAAGAGCCCATGGGATGGTAGAGGGACAATGCTGGCTGGTCCTTAGTAATCCCGTACTAAAGCTCTAATCCGCTGAAATGTGTCGCAGAAACTTAGGTCAACAAAGTCGAAATGAATGTTTCCAAGTTACCGTGACATTGTGACATTTCAGTCCCGGAAGCAGGCACCCCGGGCCTCTCCGGGTGCTCTACGATCACGCCCTTGATACGTTTGTGAAGATTCGTGACGTTTTCAGACCAGTAACCGGAGAAAGGTGTTGGTTCGAAGCACGTGTCGTGCTGTGTTTTATCGTAACAGGATTTTTTAAACCACCAGAAGAAATGACTTGGGGGTTGACAGTCTCTCATTTAGAACGCCCTTTCTGCCGTGACAGGACGCTTTTATGATGACGCGATCGATTTGACCTGTGGTGACGCTTTTGAGACGAAAGCAGGTAATGATCCCTGTCCTTTTCTGCAGAGCTCAGGAGCACGTCCTGTCGATACGCCAGCTCGGTGTTACAGAGGGAAAATGAGAGGAATCGGTTTGCAAGGCAGAAAGCACCCGTGGCCAGCCTCAGCCCCAGCCTGCCGCGGCGCCTTCACCTGCTGGCACAGCCCACCGCGGGAAGTGCTGCGGGAAGAGGCTTCCCGGGCTCACGGTATTCTTCCCGTACCACCACCCGGCAGGAAACAACTTACGAAAAAACTCCCAGCTCGCACGAGAAAACCGCCAAGAATCCAACCAACTTCAGAACTTTCTCTCCCACGCACAGTCTTTTAAGAAATACTGAGGCTCCGGTGGAAACATTCCCCGAGAGGCCGAGGACCGCAGGTCCGCAGGACGCCTCCGCTCGCGCGGCCCGAGAGGCTGCTGTGGCCCCCAAGTCCTCCCGAGAACGCCGGGGCGACGTGTCGGCAGGCTCTTCCCAAAGCACTTGGTCAAGTGAGAGGACCGTCGTCGTGACAAAGACAGAAGCGGACGCCACGAAGGAGCAAGACAGAAACAGGCCAGGAACCGTCCAGACGAAGCGGGAAGAGAAAATGTTCGATTCCAAAGAGAGGGCTTCAGAGGAGAGAAACCTAAGGTGGGAAGAGCTGACAAAGCTAGATAAAGAAGCAAGAATGAGAGAAAGCCAGCAACTGAGGGAAAAGGGGAGAGGGAGGGAGTCGGCGCAGGAGAAAAGCGTGAGAGAGAGAGAGGTGCCGATCAGTCTAGAAGTCTCCCGGGAGAGCTCGCCACGGGTGGCCCCGGAAGCTTCCCAGACGCCCCCACGGGAGGACACTCGTGACGGTACCGGGAGAGGCGTGGAAACCCGGGAGGCCCGGTTCAGGCCGGGCCCCGGCGACACCGGCAGCTCGCCGAAGGGCGAGTCCACGACCGAAACCGTAGCCGAGCACATCGTGTCCAGCATCCTGAAGCAATTCACCCAGGCTCCGGAGGCAGAGGCGTCTGCTGATGCTTTTCCAGACACAAAGGTCACCTACATGGACAGGAAAGAGCTTCCCGGTGACGGGAAAACAAAGACCGAGATAGTCGTGGAGTCGAGACTGACGGAGGAGGTCGATGTGTCAGACGAGGCCGGCCTGGACTACCTTCTGAGCAAGGACATTCAGGAGGTAGACCTGAAGGGAAAGGCGGCCAAGCAGATGATAGGAGACATAATCAACCTGGGTCTGAAAGGAAGAGAGGGGAGGGCGAGGGTCGTCAACGTGGAGATCGTCGAGGAACCCCTGAGCTACGTCAGTGGTGAGAAGGCAGAGTTTTCCACCCCGTTCGAAGTGGAGGAGGTGGATGATGTGTCTCCGGGCTCCAAGGGGCTTGTTGAGGAGGAAGAAGGTTATGGAGGAGCAGACGCCACGTTCTCAGGGAACCAGCGTAAGAAGACCAAGTGGCCCGATGAGAGCATAACCCACGTCGAGGAAGTCACAGAGGCGGGCGACTCGGAAGGGGGAGAGCAGAGTTACTTTGTGTCCACGCCCGATGAGCACCCTGGGGGCCGGGACAGGGACGAGGGCTCCGTGTACGGGCAGATCCACATTGAAGAAGAGTCCACCATCCGGTATTCTTGGCAAGATGAGATTGTGCCCGGATCTCGGAGAAGAACCAAGAGGGAAGATGGGTCGGGAGAGACGGTTGTGAAACCACCGGACGTCTTGGAAGCTCCGCTGGAGGAGGACGGGGGGCCTAGTCACTGGAAAGAGCAAACTAGAAGTGGTGAATTCCATGCCGAGCCCACAGTCATCGAAAAGGAGATTAAAATACCGCACGAGTTCCATATGTCCATCAAGGGGGCCTTCGAGGAGCCCCGACACCAGCTGGTGGAAGTGATCGGGCAGCTGGAGGAGAGCCTTCCGGAGCGCGTGAAGGAAGAGCTGTCGGCGCTCACCAGAGAGGGTCAGGGTGGGCCCGGGAACGTGTCCGTTGACGTCAAGAAAGTGCACACCTCTGGCGGGAGGGCCGTGACCTTGGTTGCTGAAGTCAATCTCTCAAAAACCGTGGACGCCGATCAGTTAGATCTGGAGGAGCTGAGCAAAGACGAAGCTGGGGAGATCGAGAAGGTTGTGGAGTCGGTGGTACAAGACAGTCTGGCCAGGCGGCACAGCCCGGGCCCCGGGAGCCCGGACAGGGAGAGCGCGGCCGAGGCCCCGGGGGCCAGCCTCCGCTTCAGGCGCTGGGCCACGCAGGAGCTGTACCGCCCCCACGGTGAGGAGGACGACACCGGCCGGGCCTCCTCCAGCACGGAGCCGGCCACGTCCCAGGGGCCCGTGTCGGCCACCGTGGAAGTCACAAGCCCCGGGGCCTTTGCCCAGTCACACGTGCTCGAGGATGTAAGCCGGTCTGTCAAGCGCGTTCAGGTAGGCCCCACTGGCCTCTGGAGGACTGAGCACGTCTCCCGCGAGGGACCCACGGCACAGGTGGTGGAGGTAAGTGAGAAGGTGACTCAAGTCAAGCAGCCGGCTCGGCCGGCACCACCTGGTCTGGGAGGCACCTCACCCCGGGTCCTGATCAAAGTCAAGTCTTCCTCCCAGGATCTGTCCCTGCCTTTCAGGAGTTGGGGGGGGGGGGTGTGCAGGAGAGCCTGGCCCCATGGAGCTTTCCACGGGCACGGAGAGGCACAGTGTGTTTGGCTCCCAATAGTCTAATGCTGAAAGGGAAGTTATTTTTCAGGCCGCATTTCTAAGGGTGGGGAAGGGCGGTGATTATCTTCAAAGCGAAGAGTCCACAGGTCCCCAGACTTCTGTAAGGCCCCTTTGGGTCGGCCCTAGGGGGGGTTCCATGAGCAAATCTAGGCCACAGCCCCCAGACAGAAGGGGCTTGGGTGTCACGGAAGCGTGGTCAGGGAAAGGCAGATGCATCAGGCGGGTCAAAATCGGGTCTCAGGGACATCCAGCCGCTGAGCAGATCGTCCCCCGCCCGAAGCACTTAGTGAATGGGACAGCAGTGCCCACAGACAGGGCTCAGTAGACGGGAGCCAGGCTGCTCATAGGTACTCTGTGTGTGGTGAGATCCTGATGACCGGGGAGGGCCGGTTCCCAGTTGCCCCACGAGGCCAGTGTGGGAGACGCATTAGGGGCAGAAGAGGCCTCAGGCATTAGCAGGTGCACTGGGCTGGGTTTGACAGCGTCCAGAACCTCCGAACAGTGGTCTTCCAAGGACCCGTGTCTGAAACCCTTGCACCCGCTCGCTCAGTGGGCTCCCCCGAGCGAGGCAAATTAGCCGGCAGCCGCAGAGTGCTAAGGCAGGTGGCACTGGGGCCCAAAGACACTCCGTTTCCCTTTCAGGTGGACGTGAGTAACGTAGAGGTGACCCCCCGCTGGACACGAGAGACCACAGTCGTCTTCCCCGTGGGGACGGAAACAGCCACGCGTAGCACCCCTGACCCTGGTGCCTGGAGAGACGGGGGCAGCGGGAAGGCCTGGGCGGCCGGCGAGAGCTTTCAGGGCTCTGCTGGGGATGGACACCAAGTCCCCGGGGAAAAGGGCAAGGAGCAGGCTGAGTTTGACAAGAAGGTGCAGCTACAGAGGATGGTAGACCAAAGGTCGGTGATTTCGGATGAAAAGAAAGTGGCCCTCCTCTATCTAGACAATCAGGAGGAGGACAGTGAGGGACACTGGTTTTGATAAATATTTCGTTTTCAGTGGTATTTGGTAACATGACAACACACAGAGGCCTTTACTAATTAGAAGGAGGGAGGCTCACTCTTTACGAAGATGCCCCCTTTTTCTTTCGCCAGAGTGCCCCGGGCGATGTCAATTTACATTATCATCTGTAAAGGTTTCAAATTAACTCGCGCCCTTAAAGGCATTGGAATTTTAGTTTTGAGTTGGAACTTGGACAGAAATATTTTTTTTATCATTTTAGTCTTCAGAGTTCCTTTTCCTGGAGTTTTCTCTCCACTCCTAGAAGCAGTTTCTATCAGTTCTGCTCACAGAACTGGTCACAGAAATGCCTCGTGTCTGTCTAAAATCATAATTAACTATCCATAGGTCAGATGCCTATACGGTAACAAAATCCAAGTAATATATTTACGAGTCAGTCTTATTTGCATGTGCTCATATATGAAGTAATAAGACTAGCATCGAAAAGAAAAAATGTATGCATTTTCTAAGTCTTCTCGAAAAGAAATTCTAGGAAAGAAGCAGATTGCTTCCATTAGGGAAGAAAAAAGCCTCTAAATGATTTTTATCTTTAGGAAAAAGTTAAATTCACTTTAAGACATGAATGAATTGCTTTCTATGTGCAGAGCTTTATAAAAAAAATACATATGTATAGTGTTTTAGTTATGGAGACCTTTAGTTATGTGATCTTTCAAGTCCCTATTATATCTGCTGTGTTTGCACAGGTCCCAGAACCCTGCACTGGGCCCGCGTGTATAGGGCAAATGATCCTTGGAACTAGCTCTGGGTACTTTCTTGCAGCACTAGGTGGTTAAGTAGTGTGTGGTCTAAATAGCCTTTTTTGTTATAACCCAAGTTCTGGAGCTTCTCTGCACCTTAGCCCTAAGCATCTAAACATTGAATTTCCCTGGTGGGAGGCAGATCCCAAAGACCATAAAGAGAACGTTGATGCTCAGACAAGAACTTGGCTTCCCAGATGGTCGTGCAGTGACCCTGGGAGCACAGGGCCTACGGTGCCCCCCAAAGAAGCCCTTTGAGCCCACTGTGGAAGGGGCTGAGGTCTTTCTGAGCTCAGAGCCTTCGGGATGGAGAACAGCCACTGACCTCGAGGAAGTTTTTACAGTTTTAACAGAAATCGTTACCATTGGGGTTGTTTGCTCAGGGGAGAGAATACTAATGTTGAAGAGAAGAAGATGTTTGGGGGGAAGGAGCTGGGCCCCCCTCTGGCTGTCCAGCACTGAAGCACCCAGGAGGGGCCCCCGGAGGAAGGCAAAGGCCCTACCCTCCCGGGCCACAGCGTGCCGACCTTCAAGTCCAAGACCGTGGAGTTTAAGATACTAGAGGGAGGGTGCTTTTATTTTACATAAGGGCATTGCTTTTAAGGCTTCCATCTGCAAAGGTCTGGCCTCACGCAAAGATAGTATCTCTCACAGCATAGCATTATTTTAATCCGAGTTTGTCCCTGGCACATAAAGTTGAAGCTGTATTTCCTCTAAGACAGAAGCTAGAGCTGCCGGTAGTGAGCTGAGGAATAATGATTCGAAGTGACAGCAGCCTCAAATGGGTTATGGTGATGGGGGTAGTGGTTATGGCACGAGGAGTGGGGGAGGGGGTCGCACAGTGTGGCTCTCCGGCCCCCAAGACCTCCATCTCCTCAGCCCCCAGAAATGGCGACAGCCGATAGTCCAGGGAGAGCGTATTTTCTTAGTAAGTGGAGGTGGGATGCAGCAAAGCTTTCAGGATGATCTGGCAAACACCGAATCCGGGTGTAGACAAAGTTGACTTGCTGGTTTCAACCGTCGTCGTCGGCCAGATGAGCTAGTAACTGTCACAAACTGGTCCAGAGGCGACAGCTTTGCAAACAGAGACTCCTTGTTTCTAGTACGGAGATGGGCTGATTTTGTTGGCGGCAGTGAGTGATGGTATTTGTACAAGTAGAAGGGTATAGAAATCACCTTGATTTATTGGCCAAGGTGACAGCCTGCGGGTTTGATGGCCAGACTGAGGATGGGGAGAGTCTATTCTGTGAGTCAGAGTGGGCTTAGTTTAATGGCCCTCCCCTGCCTTGTGATCTGGTAAATGAGTACTAACGAGGACAGATGATTCCTATCACGACCCACCTCTATTTGGAAAATATCCGAGTCCTTCATTTATATCTCCGTGTTAGAACACGCATCTTTGGGGCACCTGGGTGGCTCAGTGGGTTAAGCCTCTGCCTTCCGCTCAGGTCGTGATCTCGGGGTCCTGGGATCGAGCCCCACATCGGGCTCTCTGCTCAGCAGGGAGTCTACTTCCCCCCCCTCTGCCTGCCTCTCTGCCTACTTGTGATCTCTGTCAAATAAATAAATAAAATCTTAAAAAATAATAAAAAAAAAAAAAAAGGAAGAACACGCATCTTCAGGAGTAGCCTGCTGGGAGTGCTCACTGATACGGACTCCCAAGCCGTCTTTGGCTGCTCGGAGCAGGGCAGGTGGTTCACGCTGTGCACATCAGCCCCACGGCTCCAGGTCCTTTAAAACCAGTCGCTCTGGAAACAACAGAAATCAGCTCTGGGGGAGGGACAGAACCAGTATTTACCGTTGTGGAGACAGAACAGTATTAACAGAATGCTTTTCACCCTCCCGCTGGCGGTTGCGATATTGTGTGGTTTCGGATGTATATTTAGGATGGAATCATCGACAAAGCTGATCCTTCTAAGCTCCTGTTCCCTACAAAGGGAAATGTCACAAGAATGTATAAAAATAAAAATTGAAGGGAAGAAAACAAACCCCACCTTGTTCCTGGAGAGAATGAATGTTTTCTAGTAGCTGTTGTTGTGGTTTCTATGTAAACTCTAATTAAAATATATGTGTTTACATGCATGGGTTTTTTGTTTTTGTTTTTGTTTTTCAATAGTGGCACAGGTTCACTGGGGAGACTCTGTGTGAGAAGTTCCAGTCCCTTACCTGAATTAGAACTTGGCTTTGTTCACACAGGACTCGAAAGCATGGGGGACAGAGCAAAACCCAGCTGGCTTGTAACCAAACACAGACCGGACGGTCTGTGGTCAGAATGTGGTCGTCCCAGTCTGGAAGGCTAGTGCCGTAGGGTGACCGCTGTTGCCTGGGATGGAGGTGTCTCCCGGGATGTAGGACATTCAGTGCTAAAACCAGGACAGCCCGAGGCACACCAGCATGGCTGGTTCACCCAAGTGCAGACTGGAGGGGTTAGTACATCATGGCTGTTTCTTAGACACTTGAAAAACTTGCAGCTGTTTGAGACACAGAAGAGTTTTTATTTATTTTTTTAAAAGATTTTATTTATTTATTAGAGAGAGAGAGAGAGCGAGCACAGGCAGGCAGAGGCAGAGGGAGAAGCAGGGTCCCTGCCGAGCAAGGAGCCTGATGTGGGACTCGATCCCAGGACGCTGGGATCATGACCTGAGCCGAAGGCAGCGGCTTAACCAACTGAGCCACCCAGGCGTCCTGACACAGAAGAGTGTTTCGATACCCTTACCTGTGTATAACTTTTTACCACAAAGACCACGAATAGTCTTCCTCTCGTGCTGAAGTTAACACATTTAATAGGAGACGTTTGGGCAGGCCATTCCTAAATTCATTCTTTCCTGGGGTAGGGATGCAATGTTTTAAAATGCATTTTAGTTTCTATGACCCCAAGACTTTATCCTCCAAGAAAGACAGAAAGGAAGAAGTCCGGTAAGAATTCACTATTTTTTCCCCCAGAAGCCCAGCGTGGACTCCTGTGTGCCCAGGCTGCGGCCAGAGCATAGACTGGGAGGCTCACACAATGGACGTTTATTTCTCCCAGTTCTGGGGGCCGGAAGTCGAAGATCGAAGTGTTGGTGGATTCGGTGCCTGGTTGGGGCTGTCTGTCGGGTTTGCCCGGTGGTCGTCTTGTGGGTGGAGACAGCGATCGTGTCTCATGTCCCCTTTTGAACAGGGCACTAATCCCATTCATGGGGCTCTACTCTCACATATTCATCACCTCCCAGAGGCCCCCCGTTTTCACACTGGGGATTAGGGCATCATCAGGAATTTTGGACGTACACATTTGTCCCTGGCCGACTCCAATGTGGTATATGTTCAAAATGCCTAGTCCACCATCCACGTTGAAACCCACGTCTTCAATCACATGGGACACTTGGTGAGGGGTGACAACGCCTCGTGCCTTCGTCCCACCGCAGGCCTGTCTGGGTGAGTGGATACTAGTGGGGGTGGCCGGGGTGGGCAGCTGTCACAATTTCCAAAGGGGACCGGGGACCCTGCCTCTCTCTCCACCCTGTCATGGCCTTTTCGGTTTATTTCCCCCATCAATTCTTGAGGCGGCATCCTGCACAAATGGAACCAGAGTGGCTCTGGGTTTCCCACTGGGTGCTGGAGAAGAAGCACCCAGTCTTCCAGGGTCTGTGCCGCATCCCTCTGCCATCTTAGCCACGAGCCTGCGGTTTTGCTGGGCCGCGGTCCATGGGATGAGGGTGGGAAGGAGCAGGAACAGTGCCGCCCACAGCCCATTCCCACCCACTTCGTACTCTGCCCTCCTCTATCCAGCACTGGCTCTCAGTGTTGACAGTGTGAAGAAAAGTGCTCCAAATGTCCCACTCTGCTTTTCCATTCTTGGCTGGCGATGGCCTCCCCCAGCCCCCACAGGAGACTGAAGACTACTGTGGGACGCGAGCGCTGGTCCTACTCCACCCTCCCCCACCTCACATGTTGAACCCAGAGAAAGCCAGGGGAGCAGGGGGCCAAGGGCTGCACCAAACCGGGGGGAAGCTCCAGAGGGCAGCCATGTTTCTTCTACCTGGAGTAGAGACCAGGGGAGTCAGCGGCCCTCCCCTGCAGCCTCTCTAGGCCAGCCTCCCTCCTGCTCAGCTGCCTTTACTCCCTTACCCTGCCTCTCCTGACCTCTAGCGCATTTACCACCATTCACTCCCTGCCTCGTTTCACTGGGCTCTTTCCCTCTGTTACCAATCACCACCATGTTTAGCGTTGCGTCCATGTTGGGGGGCAAGCTCTGAGGGGACGAGGACATTGTGCCTTGGTCACTGTTGTGTCCCCAGCTCTCACTGGGTGTTCAGCTCCGTTTGAAGAGTTTGAACAACTCTGAGGCAGCCTTTATTTTCCAAACACCAACCCCAGCACTTCCAAGATTCCTCTCATTAGCATTTTATTCTCAATCCCCATTATCTTCCTGTAAGAAGGGGGGCTTTTTCCAGAATTTTATTGCTCCAAATCTGACTCCAGATCTAGGCCAGGGGCTCTCTATGCACAGGTACCGTACCCTGTATTCACACACCAGAAGTTGTCAACTTGTGAAGAGAGGCCTTGCAGCCCCAGTAGCGCCGATGGGTAAAAAATTTTGTTGGCAAGAAAAACCACTTGGGCGGTAAAAAAAGAAAAATTCTTTATAGAAGCACCAGATCACCCCCGAGAGTGTCCACTGTCAAAATGTGGCCCGCAGGAAATCTGCAGTATCTGGGGCCTGCGGGAGCAAACAGCCCTGACAGTCTGTCGAATTCCATCTTCCTGCTGGAGACGTTGATAAGGCACCCTCAGTGTCAGTGCCCAGGCGTGACCAAAGCTCTCTCTGGGGGGAGGGGCGTCGGAGGGGGGGTGGTCTCAGTCCGCCATGTTGGGCCTGGCCTTGCCCAGCACAGTGTGCTGGGCCACGCCGGTGTAGAACGCTGGTTTGGCTTTCGGGGCCTGCCTGGACTTCACAGCCACCTCTGGGGCCCTGCAAAGGAGCAGAAGGTGGGGTGAGTGTGGTGTCCCCCAGACCTCCTCACGGTCCCCCCACCAGGCCCAGCCCTTGCCGCGGTGAAGGGGAGCCTCGCAGTTACTGAGCTACAGGTCCTGAAGGGGCCTGGAGAGAGAAGATAGAAGGGAATCCTGGCAACGGGATTTTTTTTCTCCCGCTTTCTAATACCTCGTGACCATTGTCACTGCGCTGAGAGAATCAGCCCTTGGCTGGCTCAGTGAGTGGAACATAGGCAGAGAGGTTAGGCCTGGAGGCCTTGCTGGCTCAGTGCTAAAGGGGTCTCGGCTCAGGGGGTCAGCTCAGACCCCTGCTGGCTGTCTCCTCACCTCCTGTGCTTCCAGGATCTTTGCTTGACAATCTGCCCACAGGCTCTGGGCGACCCAGGTTCTGTGAGGGTGCAGCCCGTTCTCTGCTCACTGGCTGAGAGGGACTTGGGACCAGCCTTCATGGAGAAGTCAGAGGGCTCTCAGCATGCCACCCCCTCCCCCAACCCTGATAGGCACCCTGAGAACGAAGGGAAGCCAAAGCAGGCCTCCAGCAGGCCAAGCTAGAGCACACTGTGCCCTTGCCTTCCAGCAGGGGAGAGGATGGGCAAGCGCTGATCTCCAGGAGGAAGAATCCTAATATGTGTTTCTGACATGATTCAAGAGCTAATCTCTTCTTAGCATCTGGGAAAGGGAGTTATTTTACAGCTGGGTTTTCAAAGGGACCACGGGTCCTGCCCAGTTGGTGAGTTACGGGAAGTCAGTTAGTAAAACTTTCCACGGAAAGCTCCACAGACCCTTACAGAACCAGCTTCCTTTGAGATCGGAATGGCAAAGGAAACAGTGGAAGTGGAAGCCAACTCACTTGGACAGGACGTCCACCGTCTGCTGGGTGGCCAGAGTCCTCTTGTCCTGTGGTCCGTACAAGAGGGTCTGAATCTGAAGACACTGCAGGACACCAAGTAGTAATCACGAGGTCATACAAATGCTGCTGTGAGCGTTTTGCAGGAAAAACAAGTCTCTCTTGAATGGAATAAAGAACCATGCCTGACGGGTTTCTCAGGGACTGACTGACCTTCAATATGGATCCTCTGAGGGATCCAGGAAACACATGTAAAGTTTTAACACTATTTCACAGAACTCCTTGGGACTAGCTGTATGCAAACTATGTTTATAATCGTTTTAGAAAATAAGGTAACAGCATTGTTATTGACTGGGGATGGCCTCTAGCTTCCATTTTTAAATGAGCCTTATAATAGCCCAGAAAAGTTTTTTAATTCTTTTGCTTTTTGTTGTTGTTGTTAAAAAATGCTTTATCTTATATGCGATTTTTATATTCATTGTTATACAGTAATTTCTTAGGAGTTAACTGTTCAGCCTATGTCTCTACCCAGGGCTAGCTCTGGCTTGATTTCTCCCCTCTCCATATTGGGTTGCCATTTGGTTGCCTGGACCAGGCCAGGGAAAACTCAAGGAAAAGATAAAGATGAAAGTTTTGCTCCCAAATGGCCAAAACCCCAAAATGGTTTTCATCCAGAGATAGATAAATAGACCAACAGAACATGGAAGAGGGTCCAACACGTGAGAGATGACAGAAGTGGCCCTGAAGGGTCTAAGGGCAAGAACTGAGCTGGAAAATTAGTGGAACTTCTGGATGAAAACATTGAAGATTTATCTTTACTATCTTGAGGCATGGAAGTATTTCTTAGACAAGATCCAGACCAACCAAAAGTAGAAGACTGATAAAATTTAACTGTATTAAAATTCAAAACATCTATGCACCAAAATTCACCTTAAGCAAAGTACAAAGAGGGAAAGGACAAAAGACAATGAGGGAAAATACTCCCATAATACTGAGAAGGGATTAGTATTAAGAACATATAAAGAACTCCTATAAGGTATAGGAAAAGCTACCTACCAATAGAAAATAATCAAAAGACATAAACAGATTATTCAAACACGTTGAAAACTAAGTGGCTGAGAAACACACCTAAGCTCACTAGTAATCAGAAATGCAAACTAAAACTTCAATGATGTTGTCCCTTCACCTATTATATTGTAAAAATCCTAGCCTGATCATGATGATACCAAGCTTTGTCAAAGGTATTAAGCAAGAAAAACTCTTTTCTATATTGATTGTGGGTGTTGAAATTGGTATGACCACTTTTTAGAACAATTTGGCAATATTTAGTAATGGATAGGTAAATTGTGCCATGTATGCATTGTATTTGTACAATATCATATAGATTTTTGATGTGCTTGTATGTGTCCATGTGGATGAATCTCATGATCATAGACAGTAAAAAGCAAACTACAGATTATTACATTATATATTAATATATATTATATATATCATTTATATGAAGCTGAAGAAGCATGTAAAGCAAGGCCATAGTAAAATAATTAAGAAAACATGGGAATGGTATCAAATTCAGGACAGTGGTCATCTGAAGTAGGGTGGGAAAGGGAAGAGTGGGGACTTCAACTGTAGGGTCATGTCTTATCGCTTTTATTGGATTAATGAGCTCAAAGGTGTGTGTTACATTCTTCATGCTTTTCTGCATATCTGAAATACTTGATATTTTTAAAATATTGAATTGGTTTTTCTACATGGTAACAGCTTGAGTCAAAAAAAAGGGTAAGGGTTTGAGGACTTTGTACTGAAGACTGTTCTGATCTGCCAACCGTGTTTAGGTCTTTGAGAAAATTCAAATGCAAGCAGCCAGAATGCTTTGTCTTTGTGAGATGTGGAAAATATCAAAACCGTCTGAATGTTTGGTTCAATCTGAGGAACTGAGAAAGTGGTTCTGGAATCTGAGAATCAGGCTGTCTTCTGGAGGAAAGAAATATTATTAGACGAAGCTCTGACAGGGTTCTCTCTTAAAATAACAGATCGTCACTCTGTTGGCTGGATTATGTAACACCAGGAATTAGCATCCTGGTTCTGTTATTCCATTTAGCAGACGATCCAAATTCTCCAAAATCCCACCCCCTCCATCCAGCAAGCCCCAACCATTCTGAATCTGCACTGGGGCCATGGCCAGGCCCGGCCTCAGCAACGTGCTGCTCATTCCACGGGGTTCAGCCAACACTGCTTTAATCCACAGATAAACTGTGAACTTGGGAATTGCAGGAACCTGAGAAAGTTCTGTACTGCTTTTGGGGACGGGTTTCACCGACACCCACGACACTTGATGGGAAGTCTTCCAGCCCTCCTCGTGGCTCCCCGCTGTTGGAAGCCTGGGGGCGTCTCCACACAGGGCCCGTCAGAGACTGTGCTCAGGAAGGGATTGTAAGCAGGAAGCAAGCAAGCTTTCCCCTCTCTCCAGCTTGGCAGTAAGAGGCCTCCGTCCAGGGCTAACATTCTTGCCAGAACGGACTTCATTTTCTCCTAGGTGGCCAGAAATACCTTAACTCAGTGTAAAAGATCAGGTCTAATTTTAAACCCACCCAACTCCTCTGTTTACACATTTATGGAGTGCCCCCGATGCAACTCATTTTGAGATGAGCTGATGTTGATTGACATGCCTTGGTGATAACTCATTCACCATGACATTAGAATTTTACCGACATTATAATGATTATTCGAGACGGTCTGAGGTCTCCATTTACCCTGCCTTAACATATGGCCTCCAAAATCCAAAAGTCAGGAGGAATTTCCATCCTACCCCTTTGGTTCCCGAAGTTTCTCCCTGGCCCTTCATTCCGTAGAGAAAGACATCCTATTAGCTAAATATTTACAGATTCCTGGGAACAATGACATGGCAATTGACAGAGCTTAGACAAATGCTCACTGGTTTAACCAGCGACCTCCATTCCAGACCTCGGGTGCTGATCCTTTTCCCTGGGGAAGATGTTTATAGAGAGACTAGAGGTAGGAGAGAGGGTCGTGATCAATAT
This sequence comes from Taxidea taxus jeffersonii, assembly GCA_003697995.1. Classification (NCBI taxonomy): domain Eukaryota; kingdom Metazoa; phylum Chordata; class Mammalia; order Carnivora; family Mustelidae; genus Taxidea; species Taxidea taxus. The sequence goes on along the minus strand of RCUC01155766.1, from coordinate 21,662 downwards.
TCAAGCCCAAGAGAGGTGAGCCCCCCCCCCCTCACCATTCCCATCCCTACTCCCTAGACCCCCCGGTAGTCAAGACTCTCCTCTCCCTGGCTGTAACAGGTTTTTATAAAGGCTACTTATCCTCATTAAGAAGATCTGCCCCCAATTCTAGCTGAATCGAGAAGAGATGTAAAGGGGTGCCAACGAAGAGAGGAAATGGGTCCTCAGCCTAATCTCCTTTACAAGGACAGCTCCCACAGACACTAAACCAGGCGCCACATCAGGAAAAAATCATTCACCCACGAGCTGGAATAGACTCCAAGAGCTACCTTTTTAGAAGAGTGAAATAACCCCTCTCTAGCCCTTGCTAGAAAATGTTTACATAACCACGTATTTATCTAAGAAACGTAAATTCAATTTCTCAATGTTGTGCTCCCCTTAGCTAAATCTGTTTAAGCATTTTTGCATGAAATAGGTGTTTCGATTCTTTTGTTAAAAATATAGACATCGACAGAGACAGAGTCAGTAAGTTGTTCACTGACCCTACTGGGAGCCATGCATTGTAAACACCCCTCTGAACTCAGACTCTACGAAGCCCGAAGACACGGCTGGATGACAGGCCTCCAGGGATCCATCAGCTACCGAAACCTCCAGCAAGGGAGCTTCCTGGTGGGTGCAGCATGATAAACCTTCGCCCTCCGAAGCCAGGCAAGTTCAGTGGTTGCAAGAGTGCTGTTGGTTAAGCGCTGCTTCGCTTAGTTATTCATGGTTGCCGAGGTTGTTCGGAAACAACCTTAAGCATTTGATGTGGAATTGAAAAAAAGTCTTTTTGAAGCGACTGAGTTTGGAGAACTAGGTTCCTAAGGGGCCCTGGAGACAAAGCAGCTGGGATAGGAGCCATCAGTTGGTGTCTTCCTAGCTCTGGTCTACCTCTGGGCCCCGGAGCTCATGCCCTTCCCAGTGTGGTTGTGGGGGGGGAGGGTGGCTCGGCCAGGGCAGGTCTGGCATGGAGGTTAGCTGACTCAGTCTACTTGGGCTTCAGAAAACCACAACAGCTAACTACCCCAACTCACAAAGAAGCCTATCTCCTGGTTTGGGCCCAAATCTCCGTTTACGTATTTATGAGTGCCTCTGAAGCAACTCATTTGTCCTGACCACTTGCAGTCAGGACTCAAGGCCATTCCTTTATTTTCCAGCAGAACTGGACTGGGGGGGCCTTAGCCCTCCTTTCCTCCATCAACTTCCAGCCTTAAGTCCTGGAACTGCCTCATCCTCCTTATCAGGGAATGTCAGACAATGGAATTGCTGATGAGACCCGTCCTCCTTACTAACGGAGGCCTGGCAGCAAGGCCATCAGCTGAAGAGCCAGCTGCAAGGCCACGTGGCTCAGTTGTGGAAAAGTGACAGACTTTATCCCGCCTGATAAGTAAGGGTCCATGCCAAGCCTGTCATGCTATCACATGTGTTTTGTCTTTATATGACATGAAGAACAAAGCCAGGGAAAGGTATGTCCATAAAGAATGACTCTCATGATAGGAGGTCACTACTCCTCTTAACACGTTATCCATCAAAGGATTCTCCTGCCTGTGGCGGAGAATTACCCAGAAACTCATGAACTGTGCCTCTGTTTTCACGTCAGTTCTCAAGGCTGGTATTAAGAAAAAAAAAAAAAAAGATATCAGAACCCAAAACATGTGGAAGGGCAAAATGTCTTCAAGGTTTAGGAAAACACAAATAGGCTTTCACTGGCGAATCTTTACCAGGCAGGCAGAAGTGATTTACTCAAATGATGACCTTGGGAGAACCGAAAGGACAAACCGGAACACAATTCACCAGCTGGCATTTTTCCTGCAGAAACAGGGGTACGCCCGAGCCCTACCCAGGAACCAGCCTTGCCCTCACGGGGCCCGCATTGTCCTCCGGGGCCACTCGTTCCTGTGGCAGGTGTTTGCAGAGCTCCCGCAATCCGCCACCCTGTGTCCCCCTCGGTGACAGAGCAGAGAGGGGCAGGCTGAGGGCCTTCCTGAGGTGACGTGTGAGTTGAGGCCTGCAAGATGGGGAGTCAGCCCTGTGAAGAGCACCCTGTGGAAAGTTGGGGGGGTTCCCAGGAAGGAGGGCTGGTGAGTGTTTGAGGAAGGATATGGATTCCCCTTCTCTCTTTCTTCTCTCCTCTCTCTCTCTCTGTCAGGTACACACACACAAACACACACTCTTACACACGCACACATACACGCAAGCACACCCCCCTGCAGCTCCCTGACCTGGAGACCCACGAATTCTGAGCCCCACCTGCTGCACAGGTGGGTAGGACGCCTCCCACGACAGAAGGGCAGCTAAAGTGGGACCAGGGGCCCCAGGACCAGGGACAAGCGATATGAGGAAGAAAGGGGGGACCCGTGGACTGCCACTCACACAGCTGCCGAGAGCGGACCCCGTCCGCAAAGCTCTCCCTGAGTGTCTGCTGAGTGCCCCCCTAGGAAGTGTTCACGGCATCCTCGTCTCCCTCACTCCTCACCTCCGAGCTGCCATGTGCCGTGGCTTCTACATCCTTATCGACATCCCTCGACTCCCCCACGACTTTGCTCCATCCCCTGGCCACTGTCTTGGAGCAAGCTACCATCATCTTTCTCCAGGACAGCTGCAACACAAATATTTGAGGACAAATGCGTCAGCGGGACTTGCTAGCGTGGGGGACCCGGCTGCGCACCCACGTGTTGGGCAAGGCAGCCAGCTTTTTGTATAGAAGCCGGACTTGCCCGTTTCGGAGCCAGAGAGAGCAAGAGGTCTGGACCCTCTTCAAGCTAACCCCTTCGGGCTGACTTTTCGGGGCTGGTTTCCCTCTTGATGTGGAGCTCAGCCGTGTCACCTGGGTCCTTCCTGAGCTGGTGTGGTCACACCAGCCACTTTTTTAAATAAAATTTTAAAATATTTTATTTACTCATTTGTCATAGAGAGCACAAGCAGGGGGAGTGGCAGGCAGAGGGAGAAGCAGGCTCCCCACTGAGCAAGGAGCCCAATGCGGGACTCAATCCCAGCACCCTGGGATCATGACCTGAGCCAGAGGCAGATGCTTCACCGACTGAGCCACCCAGGTGCCCCTCGCACCAGCCACTCCTGACCATCACTCTTTCCACTTGTTTAAGGTCACGCTGAATTTCCGCAGGAGATTTTGCCTTTCTGTCCATCACTGGCCACGCACCCATAAACTCACAGTTGTCCCTCCTCCAGTGGGGCTCTGACAGTGCGCTAGTCTTGAGCTGGGATGGTCTGTCCTGACTCCCAGTTCTGCGTTCTCCAGACTCCGAGGCCAGTTTAGGGACTTTGAAGGCACTGAGCACCCCACAAGCAATAGTTCTAATAGCTGAGGTGCTTTCCACAGCAAAGTAGCCTTGCGTGGGGCTGTCAGTGTTTTCTAAGGGACAGCGAAGGTGGAGGGGTGCTGTGCGTGGGCTGTCCTCGCGGGGCCCCTTCCTGGCAGCTGGTGACTTCTCATGCCTACCTAGCCTACAGCCGGCAAGGGAGGCTCCACCTTTTCCCCACATAAGGTCAAAACTGGATGACCTTGATCCCTTCAACCATTGGCTCCCACGGTCATACGGCATCAACCGGCTTACAACCAGCTTTGAGAAAGGAGCGCTTGGAACATCTTCCAGCGTGCTTCTCAACCCAAGGACAGGATTTTTTTTTTAAGAACAGGATTTTTTTGATGTGAAATTCACGTCATGACCCTCCTCTCTTCCCAAAAAGGAGTGGAGGGGATCTGCCGCAGCCCGGTGCTGAGTTTGGTCAGTGACCATTAGGAAAATCAGGATCAAGGACAAATAAATAAGACCGCACCTGAAAACAGTGTGGCGAACACAGGGCTGTGTGGGGACTCCAAAAGTGCTCTGGATTTCCTGGTATCCGGGGCAACCAGGAAAACACCACACAGGCTAAAGGGAAAGTAAAACTCGGTGGTCTGTGGACGGAATGACAGTGCATGAGTTATGTATAAAAGCTGTCAACCAGAAAGTTCTGGGTGCTTGGCCGGCTGGAGGAACGGCCGATCTAGGGTCTTAATCCATGACCACACAAGACCCTTCCAGGGATGGCTTTCTCATCCACAATCTATGAGTAAAAAACATTTTCCTCCACCTTTCTTCAACTGATTCATCACAGTGGGAGAGGGGTCACGTAACATCATGTTATTCTTTTATGGAAATGTTTACCATTGGAAGGTGTGAAGCAGTCAGACAGTGGACTGACCCCTGATGAGGACAGTGCTCACTAGGGGGGAGGCTACCCAGACTTCACCCTGTCCCTGGGACCAGGATGAGTCCTGAGAGGCTACTGACCTGGGAGACAGTCTTTAGGAATGCTTTTTTTGCAGCTTTTCACCAGGATGAAAATGATGGCAGTGACACCCATCCTAGAATCAAACTGGGTCTCTATGTTGCAAAAACACATAGAACTTTTGCTGTGGAAATTTCCATCTGGAGCCAACAGATTTCTCCCCTCGCACTCTGTAAGCAGATGCCTTTGAAAAACAGATCAATAATATGGTTTTCCTCTCAGTAATTTAATCCCACGGTCTGCTTTGTTTCTCGTGCCTTCCTGTTTTTTTCGGGCCCACAGGACCATGCCCGGGCCATTCAGCCCGGGAGGGCACGTCTGGAAAAGCCAGTGTTCACCGGATTCCTGTTCCAGAGTTGACAGTGTGGGGGACACAGCTGTTGTTCTGATAAAAAGGAGAGCTCTCGGCCGGGAGCTTTAGAAACCTGCCACTGGCTCCACAGAGCCCAGCGCTAAGTACAGCGACTGGGAAAGCCGGGCTCAGCAGTGGGCAGATGTGCGGGGCGTGTTTCACGTCTTGTGTGTGTGCCCCAGCATCACAGCGTGGCCAGCCCTGTCCTCAGATGGGCATAAGCAGAGGAGGGGCGGTGAGGACTGCGTGGACCACAGCATGCATGACCAACAGACACGAGTTTCAACCCTTTCTTCCCGCGTTCTGGCAAATGGCCCGATAGCTTTACAATGTCCAAGTCATGGTGTTTGGGACTGATGGTTAATGAGGCCAGACTGAAGGGAAAAAATGTCACTGACGTCCAGGGCAGCCTTCGGGAGTGATGGAACCTGACAGTTTCTCGGGGCTCACCTGATCTTAGGCCCCGTGGGTGGGCATGGGGCCCAGAGCAGTGATCTCAACCTTCTCCCAGAAGCTAAAATGCAGATCCTTGGGCCCAGGACCCCTGGCCCCAGAGTCGGATTCAGAAGGTCACCCTCATGCAGGGCTTTAAGACCCCACGCCTGGTGAACCTTACTTAAGATGAACCTGCCCATGTATAACTTACATGTTTCCAGGCAGCTCAGCCCCTTCCCTTGAAGACAGGGCTACTAAAGTCTGACCTGCAGGGCTGTGAGGATTGGGAATGACGTACAAGCCACTCTGGGCAGCAGCCAGCCTGGCCCTGAGCCCGAGGTCAGTCGTGGTACCTGCTCTGCCCCAAAGGAGACAGCGTCCTTTCAACGTCCTCATGAAGGTTCATGTGGCTCCTACTCAAGTTTGCCAGCTCACCCCATTCCAGGGGTCCCTCCCCAGCCCAGAGTTGAGTGACCAGGATGAACCCTAGGAAAAGGAATCACAGCAGAGGTTCCCAAGGGCAGGCAGTGCCTCGGCCAGGAGAGCTCTGCCCTCTCCTTCCAGGGCTCTGTGACCCCCTGGGCCCTACTGGATCCTGCTGCTCTCGAAAGCAGCCTCCCTTCCCTCCCCTCCTTCCATCCCTGGCATAATGTGGGGGGAAGGAAGTCTGGGGGTTGCTGTTACCGCCATTTCACAAAGGTTTCTCATCTTCCTCAAGCCCCTTGCCCTTGATTCTTGGCCATTCTCCACACAGTCCTCACTATGATTTTTCTTTTTTTCAATCCAAAGTACAAGTATAGACCTGTGGTGTCCTGCTTAAAATTCCCTTCATGGCTCCTAGCTGCTTAGTGCAACGTTCAGAAAACAATATATACCACACGGTATATATTGTGGATTTTTGTCTCTAAATATAGAGACAAAAATGGAGGCTGACTGTGTAGGTACATACAGACAGAGCAAGAGGGAGAGCAAACTTCCTCGAGTTTTATCAGTGAGATTACAAGTAGGTGTTTTTGTAGTCTAGTTTTACTCAGGAGAATAGGTTTCTTTCTTGGTACAGATAAGACTTCTCTTAGTGAGGGTTCAGTTAATGTTCCCTATACACCAATCGATTTACGATCACTTGTAAAATGATGACAGGTTTTATGACTATTTGTAAACACCATTTTTAACTTGGCTTGTATCCTTAACTGTAATGAAATAAACACAGACAGTGCGCTGGCCATTGTTTGGGACCCCTGCTTAAAGGATCATGTCTCAGCCCCTTAACCTACAAACATGGCTGCCGAGCCTTGCCCCCATGTCTTTCCCAGACAATTTCCTGCCAGATGGTCGGGACGGCCCTAACTACTTTTTGCTTCTTAAAGAGGCTTTACTCTCTCACCCCTGAACTTCTTCTTCGCCCCATTTCCAACCTGGGAATTCCTGTCTGTTGGGCTACACTCTTCTTTAGGACTACTTATCTGTGGACACCTTCCCTAAGCCCCTTCCCTCCCACAGATCCTGATGTGGACCTGGAGAACTTAGCACATGATACCACAGTTGGGCATTTACAATTTGTAACTCCCTCACTGGCCTAGAGTATTCTCAGGAAGGAAGCTACTGAATGCCTAGTGGACTTATTGCATGTGTTTCAACAACAGGGAGGGGCTCTGTCTGGGACCCTGTCTCAGGTCTTCTGACTATGGGACTGTGTTTCCTGTATCGTCTCCACCCTGGGTCACCCAGCCACCATGAGGGTACCATGTTCTTACACCCTACCAAGGCCCTGGCCTCAGCTGATTGATCCAGGGTGAGCACTTGATTCAAGTCAGGTCTATAACCCTTTCCTTAGGATCTTTCAAGCTATGACTGGGAAATGGCTCAAGGGTAGCAAGTAAAACTCTGGAGGGCTGGCATCCATGATCTCCATCTTGAAGGGAGACTGCCATGACAGGCAGGAGTCTGGGGCAAAGATAGCCTTGGAACATTCTCCTGAGGCTTAGCTGTGTCCTGCTTTGCTAATCATTTGCCTATTGGCCTTTTCCTGGAAACCATAAGACAAGAGATACCCCTTTATATCTGAGCTGGTTTGACTGTTTTCTGTCAGTGGTAATCCAAAGACTCCTTCTTATTCTGATCTTGGCATTCTCTCTGCCAGGTCACTGGTTCCCAAATGTTTTTTTAAGGATAGGAAGTCCTCGTTCAAACAAAATCTTGCTGAGAAGCCCAAGGTGAACCAGGAGAAGTGCAGACTAGATCACCTCGCCTGTACCTCTTGGTGCCAAAGCCCCACTCCGCCAACTCCTGACCTTGCAATCAAGACTGAGACACTCAAGTCTTTTAGCCTCAGGTTTCCTCTTTGTAAAAAACAGAGCAGAGGTATCAACTCTTCAGATTGCGACAGGGCTTAAATAAGTTAATATGTGTAAATTGTTCAGCACAGTGCAGGGGATATAACAATCAGTCAATAAGTATGAGCTCAGAAGTGGAAGATGGAGAAGCCCAGGGCAACCGCCATCTCAGCTTCCCTCTCCCGTCTTCCCTCAATAATGTCTTTGGCACATGTATAATGTTTAGATTATCTGAAATGATTAGTTTAACATATCTCACTGCTTAGACTGGAACGTCTCATGGAGACAAGAAGCATATTTGTCTTCATCGTTGTTTTTCCCCAGGTCTGCTGAGTATAGCTACTGGCGCAGAAAAGGTGACCAATAACTACCATTGACTGTGTGATAATAGATACATGTATCATCTTGTTAAAAACTAGGCACCACGCATGTTACCAAATCTGATGCCTTCTGCGACAGATTCAGAAAAGTCCTAAGAAGAGAAGAAGGCTCAATGCATAGGGCAGCCCACTCAGAACTAAAGTTAATTCTTTTGGTTTGGTCAGTTATGTTACTTAAAGGTTCCCAGGATTTCCCCATTTTAATACTAATTCGTGTAATGAAAACACAACATGACAAAATTTATGAGATGCATTTAAAGCAATTAGGAAAAGCCGCAGCCTAAAACACTATCTCAGTAAAAATGAAAACAAATGAGTTCAAGTCCCAATTCAAAAAGGAAAAACTCCAACAAGGTAAAACAAAATAAGTCATGAGAAAAGAAAAAATAAAGATAAAATCAGAAATTAGTGAAACAGAATAGGAAGGCAATTGACCTAGGGAGTTCGAAAAACTGACAAAATAGACAAACCACTAACTAACTCAGTCAATGGAAAAAGTGAGGAAATCCAAATAAAAAATGAAGAAATTATAATGAGAAGAGAACTATGAAAAAAGCAGAAATTTAAAAAATTCATGAAATTATAAATCTCCATGCAAATCATTCTGAAAATGATAGTGAAATAGATAAATACAGTTCACTAAAATGACCTCATCGGAGATAGAAAGCTTCCACAAAACAATTTTTTATAGAGAAATAGAGAAGATTTTCAAGAAATTCCCTGCCATTCAAAAATAGCACTAGGCCTAAAAAGTTTCACAGGGGGCACAAAACTTCAAAGACTAGATAGTTTTAGTGTGTGCATAAATTCCTTCAGGCATAGAAAATAAAGGTAAATTTCCAAATTATTTTTATGAAGCAAATATAACATTGTTACTTAAACAAATATCACTTACCAATACTGGTGCAAAAAATCCTAAAATAAATGTTAGCAAACACAATCAACATTATACTGAGAAAATAGTTCCATATGACTAAGGGGATTTATTTCAGGAATACAAGGTTGGTTCAATATTTTAATAAAATACACCATATTAAGTGATCTAACAACAATCATATGATTATTTCCATTGACGCTAAAAAAGTCTTTGATAAAAATCCAGCACTTATTTCTAATTAAAAAAAAAACTCATGAAAATAGAAATTGAGAGATATTTCCTTATCATGATAAAATATATCAACCTTAGTCCAAAGCCAGCATCTACTATATGAAGAATCATTAGAGATATTTCCACTAAGATTGGAACAGGAATGCCTATTATCTCCACCATTACTTATTATTGTACTGGAGGTATGAGCCAATGCAATGAGATAAGAGAAATCAATTAGAGGCAAAAGAATTGGAAAACAGAAAGTAAAAGTATTTGCAGATGATGTAATAGTACACCTGAAAAACTTGAAAGAACTGATGCTCAAATTAACTCAAACAAGAAAAGAATTAAGCAAGATGGCAAAATAAAATTAACAGAGAGAAATCAATAGTTTGCATACACATATACACACACACACACACATAATACTAGATAGAACTCCATTTATAACAGCATTATGATTAAGGAAGAGGAAATGTTTAGAAATCAGCCTAATAAGAAATGTGCAGAATTTATATAGAGAACATTTAAAAATGTGCCTGAATGTTCCATAAGTAGACATGAACAAATATAAAGACATCCCTTGTTCTCAGTCTTCCAGAAGTTTATAAATAACATGATCCTCCAAAAAATACCACCAAACTTCTTATGGAGCTAGACAAGTTGATACTAAAATTCATGTGGAAAAATAAATATGCAAAAATGTCTAGAAAACCTGATACTCTAGGGAGATAAAAAACCCTGAGGGGAGTCATGTCCTACCAGCTATTAAATCATGCTATGAAATCTCTATAATTAAGACAATGAGGTATTGGAATTTGAATAAACAAAAAGACAAATCTAGAAAATCTAGAAATCCACTCTAGCATACACAGAAATATAGTACGTGACGAACGTGTTCTCTCAAATCACTGGAGCACAGAAGGGCTCTTTGATAAAAGGGTGCTGGGCAACTGGGTAGCCATTTGAAAAACAGATAACCTTAGATCCTTACCTCACACCCTCCATACAAACAAACCCCCCATTTACAAAGAAACTAGAAGAACACACACAAGAATTCAATAATTCCTCCATAAACTGACTCTACAAAAAGAGTGCAATAGAATAAAAGGTTGATGAATGGCCCTAGGCAAAAATTTGAAAATATCTGCATGGTAAAAAAAAAAAAAAGTCACTGATAATTCATTTAACAACATATGTGTATAGGATGATGACTGTATTGTTTATCCAAGAAGTGTTGGCTTAGCTTGGCTGCAGAAGTGGTCATCTTATCTAAATGAGCCACTGATAAAGTTTCACTTAAAAACAGCATGGTAGAAGGAGAGAAAGTTCGCTGTGGGGAGGGTTTTTGCCAGGTTAGTATTGAGTCCAGCTTTACCTTCTTCAGTTTCCTGTGGGCCCCAGTGTGGTTCCCCTGGGCCAAGTCGGCCCCACCCAACAGCCGGTAGGTCTCGGCCACCTCGGGACTGAGATCACCACACACTGCCACTTTGGCGTCCAGGGACTCTCTCAGGATTGAGGCTGCTTTCTGTGACAGGAACAAAGGTTAAAGTTTGGTTAGGAAGTTCAAAGGCTGATAAAGATCAACGCCCCTTAAGAAAATGATGTAACTGGGGGCAGCTGGGTGGCTCAGTTGGTTAAGAGTCTGACTCTTGGATTCGGCTCAGGAAATCGAGCCCAGTGTTGGGCTCCTTAGTCAGCACAAGTCTGCTGGTACATGCTCTCTCTCTCTCAAATAAATAAATAAATCTTAAAAAAAAAAAAAGAAAATGGGGGTGCCTGCATGGCTCAGTCGGTTGGATGGCTGCCTTCGGCTCCGGTCACGATCTCCAGGTCCTAGAATCATGCCCCACATCGGGCTCTCGGCTCAGTGGGGAGTCCCTCTGCCTCTGCCTCTCCCCTGCTCATGCTCTCCCTCTCAAATGAATAAATAAAAGAAAAAAAAAAAAGAAAATGTTGTAACTGATGTGTATTTTCACTTTTCAGGGACTGGGTTTGGGTTGTGTCCCATGAGCTGAGCCTACTTTCCCCTTTAAACAGGACACAAGAAATGGCATACATGGGGCAGGGAGATGTTAACCATGGAGAGAGAATGCACGAAGGACACCTGGAGAACAAAGCTACCCCAGGTATTACGGGAATTCATTTTAGCTGAGTAGTAAGAACAGAAGCTAACAGGTAACTGTGCTGAACATTTTACCTGCGTGAGCTCACTTAATTCTGTCTCTTTCAGGTAAGTATTAATCCTCACTGAACAGAGGAGGAAACTGAGGCACAGAGCAGTGGAGAAACTTGCTCAGGATCAGACAGCTCCCCAGTGTTTGACCTGGGATCTGAATCTGGCCCATAATTTTAATCCTTTTCAGTTGCAGGCTCTTTTCCCTCTGCGCACAGTGACGTTCTTACGTAAGTGAAAATTAGAGTTTCCTGGCAATTCATGTACTTAAAAAACATCCAGAACATATTCCAGTCGTTTCTACTTCTCATAAGAAATAGTTTAGGAAACCAAAAGCAAACATTCTAACATGGCAAAAAAAAAAAAAAACCCTAACTAAATATATTTGACATTTTGTGTGCTTTACCAGATTTATTTACGCCAACATCAAATAAAACACATGCGTTGGTCAGAAACCAGGATCTCCTGACATTAATCTCTTCGGTCAGACCCCAAGACATACAGAGGGAAAGCCCTGCCTGTCCATAGCCCACACGTCTCCTGAAGTTCTTCCATGGTCTTGGACTGCCATGAAAGCATGATTACGGCTATGGAATACAAACGCTGAATTTGAGAGCCAAATAAGGCTGCAACCGGTTAAAGCGCTTCCCCACCATACAGCCCTGAAGGCATCCTGATAAGCCTTCCACAGATAGAAGGAGCTGGCAAAGCTTTACTCAGTTTATGGGCAATACTACGCGTTAAGTGCTAGGGGTGGGGGTTGGGGTGTGAAACGGCCAAGGCACCGATGAGGCAGAAACAATTTCTTCATGGAAAGATGGAATCACCCTCGAAGGAGGGAAACTGTTAATTGTGAAGTGTGTGACCTACCTCAGTGTGTGGGGAACTTGCCTGATGCCGAAGCCCATTATGTCCTTTGTACGTCCTGCCCCCCGCCCCCAGCGTCTGTGAACGAGGATCTGGCAAGGTTCGGGTGCTGGGCTTGGCAACCTGTCTGTGGAAATTGGTCGTCAGGTTTTGAGGAGCCAGTGATGGACAGAAGAACCAGACTCTTTTTGCTAAACGAGGTTTTCAATGCCATTTCTAGCCTTATAGGGGAAACCAGAGACAGACATGCATGAACTTGAAAGGCCCGTGGAGATGGCAATGGAAGAGAGGTCACATGGGTGGCAACAGAGACAGCGTCACTTTGTGAGAGGCAGAACAGCATAATGCAGAGGAACGAAGGAAAAATAGGATCTGTGTGGGCTGAGGAGAGGGTACATGGGAAACTGGGAACCCAGGGGTGAGATGGGAGAAGGGTAAGGCCAGCCAGCGGGCTTATCTGACTGCAGTGGGGAGAGTAGGAAGGGGAGCAGTGGGGAGACCAGGTGGGAGTCACAGGCCAGGCTGGTGGTTGGTGGAGGGCCTTCATGCCAGGCTTGGGAGTTTGGATTTTCTTATGGGGAATAAGAAGCTGGAGAAGGTTCTTGAGCATGGAAAGCAGGAAAGAAAGTAGAAGGTGATTGAGCATGAAGCTAGAAGATAAGCCCACACATGTCTTAATCTGTGACAGAGTGACCTTCACTTACATTTTACCTTAAAAGGCATTTTCCTTCCCAAAGATCACCTTCCTGCTAGCACAGGGCTCTAGTCCATTAGGGGCAGTGACCACATCTGCGGTGGTCTGAGCACAGTACCGTGCTCACACCTGGGACTGTCCTCGGGGCCTGACATTGTTGGCCACCTCCTGTGAGCACTCACAGGGAGGGAGCTGCAACCAGACTGAGCACTGTGCAAGGCCGCCATGTCTGGTGGGGCAGGTTGTGTCCTGCACAATGGCAGGACAGAGAGGACAGCTGAAATCCAGCCTGTTTGTGCTCTCCAAGCAATGTGCTCTGGCACGAGCTACAGCCACCTGAGGAAGAGGCAGCTTTTTCTATTTCTACCAGAGCACCAGAAGGGCTGGCAGGGGACTGAACAAAAAGAGCCAGTTTGCTAAAATCTCCCAAGGAGGCTGAGGGGAGCAAGGTACATCTTTAGATCAATACCACTGATCTGGGTGACTAGGGCAAGGGCGGTGAGGTGTGGCATCAGTGACAGACACCAGGGCAGGAAGCCAGACAAGAATGGGGGTAGGGAGGGGGAGGGCAGATGCCTTGTGGTAGCCAGAACAGTCAGGTGACCCAGAGCCAAGCCTCTGCCCACCCAGCTGCTCATGGCTCCCCACTACCAGCAAAAGGGTCCCTGCTCTTATGGAATCCAGTCCAGTCAGGGGATAGTTAGTACACGTCCACACATAACTTACTATTCTTATTATATTGTTATATTATTCCTATACCATGCCTTTCAAGTTGTTTTGTAATCATTTATTTCAGAGAGAGAGAGAGCATGAGTGGGACGGGGAGAGGGAGAGAGAATCTCCGAGACTAGCACGGAGTCTGATAGGGGGCTCGATCTCACGACCCCAAGATCATAACCTGACCCGAAACCAAGGGTTGGACGTTCAAGGGACTGTGCCACCCAAGCGCCCCTTATTCTATTATTGTGTCAAAAGGATTCTATGATGAACAATCATGGGAAGAATCTAATGAAGCCGAGGGAAAGGAATTAGGCCAGCGGATGAGCGCTCAGAATGGATCCGCACTAGCCAGATCAGCAAGGAAGAGCCTTCCACGAGCTGGAAATGAGAGCTAGCCGCTCCTGGGAGTGAGGATTAGAAAAGGCCAATGTGGCCTGAGCAGACTAAGGGATGGAGCAGAACTAAGACCAGGAATGTCAGCGGAATCCAGATGGTGTTGACGGTGTTGTGAGATGTACAGGATTCTGATTTATTTTAAGGGCACTGAGCAGCCACTGGAGTATTTTGCCATGGGGGTTCACTGATCAGATCTGTGTTTTGAAAAGGTCACCATCACTTCCTTATTCAGAATGGATGAGTAAAAGGCAAGAACAGAAAAGACAGCCAGGGGACCAGAGTCTGTTCGAGCGGTCCGGGCAGGAGGTGATGACTGGCGGAGGTGGACATGACAACCAGTACATTCTGGAGATAAAAATGACCGATGAGCTGGAAGGGGTAAGGCATGATGTGAGCAGACTCCCCCACTTCCTCTCCAGACTCCTGACCTGCATACACTCCACAGAACTTCTCCAGATATTCTAGAAGCTGGAGCCCTGGAAGGTCCCTTTCTACTCAGTAGGGTGATCTAGAAAAATATGCAAACTCCCATTCATTACGGCTACTGTGGTCCTACTTTGGCCTGATGAACATGGATGTTTCTAGATTAAAAACCCACGTTTCTTAAGCTCCTGTCCGTTGAGAGAAGGGTGGGGGGGTTAAGTCGACAGACCAGCAGAGGAAATACAAGCTTTTCATCTCAAGGATTTGCTTTGATAGGTTCAGTTGGGAAAAAAAAAAAAAAAAAAAAAAAAAAAAAATATATATATATATATATATATATATATATATATCTCAAGCCACAGCAAGCAGCTTTCTGGTAGCTGTTTGGCTTTGCATAGAATATGTTCCCAAGGGTTTAATTACCAGTGAATATAAACTCTGGGTCTTGTTCCATTTTTACAAGCCATAAAAAAGCATGCTTGTATGGTTCCATGGACTGTGGGCTGTAACTTCTGTGCTGTGTAGCTCTCATTAGAGATGTAAATTCCACCCATAACCCAAAATAAGGAGAGAGGGATCAGCCCCATTAATGGTCACCCTCTATCCCAGCCAGAACAACAGGCTGTGAGAAGCAGGGTCTGCCCACTGGGTTTCCAAGGTTTCTAGTCTTTTAGGATCTCCTGTGGAGGCTGGGGGCCATGGGATCTACATTCCCAGGAATAGTTTTCATTTCCCAAGGCTGAGTATCTGGGAGCTGCCCGAGAGAGGCCTCCTGGGATTATCTACCCCTGTCCCCATGGAGCCTGGCACATGCCTCGGACATAGTGGGCTTAACGGATGCTTGCAGCACGAAGGAGTGGCCTTTTGGATATCAACTCATGTACATGGAGTACAGAGTAGTCGACTCTGGGCCAAACTCACCTCTTTTTGTCCAGTGACTTGTAGAAAATGGCAATAATCATCTTGAATTGAAAGAAATTTGGCCTTTCCCGTCCCTTTAGCATCCTTAAGGTTCGCCATGCTCTCTTGAAAATACTGCTCGGCCACATCTGAAGAAAAGCATCATAACGACATTTGAAGATTGTTTGCGGAGTTGAAATGGAAGCAGGATGAATATGCTTTTAGTGGTGTTGAACGATATGACAAGAGGACCTAGCTACTCTGCCCATTTTTCAGGAAAGATCGAGGCCTCAGAAGGATACAGCAACTGATGTTCCTTGGTCTTCATACATTTTAGCTCTCCCAGCAATATGGTAAGCAAAGCTAATGCCAGCGGGGAAAACATTCCCCAGACCTGGACACACTGGTAACGTTTTCAGGCTGATTAACCATTAATTCTTCCTATAACTCTGGTTGTTGCTCATAATGGGTAGGGCTTCCATGGACTCTGTTATCTTAGAACCTAGTTCTACAACATTAAAATTTGGGAAAATATGGCTGACACGCCACTGAAGGAAGACACCCAACCATTCCAAACACATAAACATCCCGGTCATAATATAATGAACATGTTTTTAAATGTATGCCAACCTTGAAACCAAGAAAAGGAAAACCTCAGGTATAGAAAATGAAGAAGGAACTAGAAGCCGGAGCAGTGAGTGGGGGTTGAACCTGAATGGTCCATGAGGGTCTATTCTATGAGGATGAGGACTAGAGATGAGGCCTGAGGACTCGCTGTGGTAAGAAGATGGAATAGAGCTCCCGACAAAAAGCCAGTGTGATGGGCAGAATTCTAGGATGGTGCCGTATGCCCCTCACCTTTGTCGAATCCCTCCCCTGTGATGGTGGGTACAACTTGCCCGATATCATGAGCTATAACTCCTGTGATGAGGTTATACGAAATGACATGGTTGACTTTAAGGAAGTGAGATTATCCCTTGGGCTTTACCGACTCACCTGAGCCCTTTAAAAGCCGAGTTTTCTCCAGCTGGTAGCAGAAAAGGCAGCCAGAGAGATTTAAAGCATAAGAGGGATTGGACAAGGAGGTGAGAACCTCATTTGTGAGATGGAAGGAACCACGGTATAAGGACCCAAGAGTGGTCTGCAGGCATCGAGGGAGGTCCCTGGCCAATAGCCAGCAAGAAAATGGGACTTTAAGACTTCTGACCTAAGGAACCGAGGTAATCAGTGGGTTTAAGCAATTGTCATTGGTTATGCAGCAGAAGAAAACTAACACAGTCAGAATTCCTACAATGGAGATTATAGCAATTGTACTGGTCTGAGGTGAGGTCTCACGGTTGTCCTACCAGAGGTCATCAGCGGCTAGAAACAGAGCATCTGAAACGGGGATAGCATATATGGGGCAGGTACATGAGTGAGTTCTGAGTCAACATCAACTACTTGGTTTGGAAATTCTGAGCTGAGAAATTAACTGGGAATGAGTCTGAAACTGGAGAAATCATAGGGCTCCAGCACAGGCATCAGCAAACGTCTTCTGTGGAGGACCAGATGGTAAATATTTTAGGCCTCGGGGGGCACATGGGCTCTGTCTCAGCTATTCAGCTCGCAGTTGAGGCACCAAAGCTTCCATAAACAAATGGTAACACACAAATGAATGAGCGTGGCTGTGCGCCGGGAGAACTTTATTTACTAATATAAGCGGCAAGCGGGACCACCGACCCCCGCTCTGGCAGAGGAAAAGGCAGTATCTTCCTCTCCCGGGAACGTGGGCCTCCCACGGAAGCCCCTGCTGGAGACGACCTCATGACGACACATGACAAACATGCGACATTTGCCAGAGAAGACGATGACCCACGTGTACAGTGGCCGACTGGACATCGCCTCTCGGAAATCTCATGTGTATCGTGTAGTGCAAATACATACGAGCAAAACGATAAAACATAATCTTCTGCTTCTTTGCATTCCCTCTGCATCGGCTTATTTCCCCTTTATCACCTCTAATTTTGCATTTGTGCGTCCTTGCTATTTTCTTGATTAGACCAGCTAGTGTCTTCTCTATTTTAATAACTTTTCCAGAGAATCCCCCCTCTTGAATTCATTTTGCTCCTACTGTGACATGAGTGCCAGGTGCTTCCAAAGAGGCCCGCATGAATCAGCCTTCCAGAAGTCATGGAGGAACAAGAATTGGGTCAGCCTGTCTAGAGAAGGTGGCTGTTCCTGAGGCTGCACTTGGAGGGGGCCTGGGTTCCGGTGCTGGCTCTGATGTCGTCTAGTCGTCCAAGATGATTACTGCCATTTTCTACAAGTCACTGACCTCAATGCCCCCAACTGGAAAAGGGGAACATAACTCTAGCATCTTCTTTATAGGGTTGTCAGGAGTAAGTGGGTTCATGCATATAAACAACTGAGGACATGTCTAACCCCTAGTCCGTGCTTCGTAAATGGTCATCATTTGAATTCAGGATCAGCTTGAAGGATCGTGGTTAAGGACGACCTCTGTTGCCCACGCAAGGTTGACCAGCAGGGACACCAGAAGCAGGGGTGGACATTGAGACATTAACAGGATGGGCGCCCTATGAAAAGAAAGAGTGGTCAAAAGGCACAGAAGCCTGGGCTCATCGGCGCCTCATGCACACCTTGAGAGTTTTGAGAACACCTGAAATTCACACTGAGTGTGCTGGGTCTCAAGAAGTGATTCAAGTACACTCCATGTGATCTGTTTTAGAAATGAGACACCTGCGAAATGTGTCTACCGAATCTAGTCAACCAAGAGAAAAGTTAGGTCTGAGAACAAGTAAGTTTCAGTTCTCTGCAAGACTTATTTTGCTTGGCACCTAGGTAGTTGCTGGACAGAAGCGGGAATTCTATTGGGAGGTGGAGTTTTCTGGAGAGGTCTCCATGCCAGCTGGCCCCCAGAGTTTGTAGCGAGACGGAAGCTGATTGAACTGGAGTCCCCTGTTCCTTTCTCTCAAGGGGGGTGTGTCCCCTACTAGACCAGCAGCTGGACTTCTGGGGTATTTACTCAGAATTTTCTCTTGGTAGGAGAAAATTCTGCCAAGTAGAAAATCTCTTTACTTGTAGTGGACTCATGGGAGAAAGCATTACAGATTTAATGCGCAAACTAAGTATTAATTTTGGCTACTTTGATGATCTCATGACAGCAAATGTGGGGATGATGTGGCATTTATTTTGTTGATTTTAAGAGCATTACAGAGATGAACATTCCGGGTCTAAAAATTAACAGGGATATTCAGGGGTGGAGGGCTTTTGCTCTTTTAATATTCTAATTGGGAATTAACCAAAGAATGCAACTGAGCCCTTCTTGAAGACTAAAGATCTTTCTGAGTCTCAGCCTTGTTCCCCTGAGATGAGTCCTTACCATAAAGACTGGCAGATGTCAAGCATATAGGAAGCGGTTGAGGCTGGGTAAGCAGGGACTGAGTTTCAGACCTTGGGCTTTGGCAGAAGTGGCACCCTACTCAGAGGAGGAGGCAAAAGGGATGTAAATACTTCCCTCCCCTTTCTGAGTAAGGAACTGGTCTCTAAGACACAGGAGGACACAACTGAGCTTGATACCTTTCTAGCCCCAAGTCCTGCTACCTCTTAGTATCCCTTCCCCCAGGAGTCACATGCTAACCAGCTGCCTCTCTAGAAGGTACCCCATTTAAGCCGGTCCCCTAGACCTGAGTACCACCTGCTCCTTTCCCTTGGTGTAGCTGATCTCACAGAGATGCTGGGAGAGAGGGAGCTGCTTGGCCTAACTCAAACTAGTATATAAATGGCTCAAACTCTGACTCAGGGAGGCCCGACTATCCTTGTTAGCACATGTGGATTTCTGGAAGAGGGAGTGGGAGTGAGGGAGAGAAGGAAGGGGAGGGAGGAAGTGATTTATTTATTAAGGCAGAGGGGTTACTGACCTGAACACAAGCCTGGTGTGGTGGTGGTGGGACATCGGAGACGGGCCCTGCCCTGGAGTCTGCTCTCTGAAGGTGCTGCCTACAAGGTCACTGGTCAGATGGGGTGAGGGTGGGGGAGGGGTTCTCTGACAGCTGTTGGCCCATATAAGTTGGCCACACATCAGGCATCCTGTCATTGTAGATCAGAAGAGCCTTTAGTTTGGGAACAGAAGAAGGTGTTGGGCATGCCCTGTGGGTGCCTTCCCTGTCTCTAAATTTGAAACTACTTTTATTTTTACCTAGGATACAGGAAAACTCCTTTACTGAGAGATTCTCATGTATTTCCCTCATCTGTCTAACTCCCAAATTAGGTGTCTGACCTCCGAACCACATGATCGGTCTTCGTGGTGAGAGCACAGCTGCCCTGTTACTACAGCTAAGGAGTGACTCTCTGATGAGTAGTCTGTTCTGGGAGTAGGCATCCCCCTGGAGATCCATGGTGGGCAAGTGATTTCCACGGAGATGGAAGGTCAAGCAGGGTGGGGAGATGCCATGCCCCAGCCCAGACCTCGTGCCCTGAAGCCGGGTGTGTGTTCACACAGAGCCGGCCATTTCAGTGGGCTCACAATGGCCACCCCCAACTTGGAAAACCTCTTCTAGAATCATCTGCAACCTGACGCCCGTGGCCTTGGCGGAAGATGAGGTCATTTTCTAAAGCACAGAAGCATGACTTAGCTTGTAAATCTGAGCCCCGGCGGCACAGGTGTCCCCAGGCCAGGAGTCCTCTCCCGTTTCCACTGCAACACAATGTTTAGGCTGTCTGTGGGTAAGCGCGAGGGAGGAAGTGTGGCCCGGTGGCAGGGGGGCTTAATGTCTCCTGGAGGCCCTGCCAGACTTTTCTTTCAAAAAGGAAGAGGAATGCAGGGTTAGAGTTTGACACACAGGAGGTTAGGAGGCTTTTAATTAAAACAAATTCCAGTAACTCTGGGCTCATTTTCTTAAGGTTGTCCTAAGGCAAGAGCTGAGCAGTGAGGACAGCTTTCACTAAGAGGGAGCACTGCATGTATAATGTGACAATTCTCTTTTGTTAACAGTATTGGGAAAGAATCTATACCACATACTCCCAGGAAAAGCTTGAAGGACCGCAGGAAAGCTAGCCTGGCGTTAACCCAGGGGAGCTCCATCACCTAGCAAATGAACAGATGGGACCCATTCAGACCCTGTTGGGGGTTGCCATGGGCTCTGCCCAGGCAGCTGCCTCAAGGCCACCTACCAGCCCTGGTGGGGGTGAGTGGTCCACAGAGGAGACCCTCTTTGGGAAGAACACTTTTCCAGGCCCCGGACATGGCTTCTGGGAGCCGCACACCTGCCACTCACTAGCCGTGTGATCCCAGGAAGTCCAAAGCTGTCTGTGGGGGGCAGGTTTGCCTCAGTGGCGTGAGGTGACCAAGATGGCGGGAGTTGGGGTGAGGCCTGCATGGGAGAGCACTCATGAAGTGCCTGCACAGTGCCAGGCCACCCACAGGCCCAGTCAGGGGCTCAGTGCCTGTGGGGATCCACCTGCCTCCTATGCTCTTACCACCAGGAAGCAGACCCCATGTCTACCTCCCCACAACTCACAGTCCCACCCATCAGTGGCCACGCCATGGTGGTCAGGTATCCAGCAGCCTCCAGCCCCTGCTACATGATGAAGTATATATGTTTTCCAGAAGCTGCCCTAAAAATCCTTTTGGAAGCCAAGTCAGGGTATAAATACCAGAGGCTTTTCTGACTGAGAAGTTCTGAAGACAAATTATTAGCCAGTAGAAGAGAGAAGAGCTGGATATCACAGAGGGCATGTACCTCATCTTCCCTAGCAGAGGACTGAAGCCACAGGCTTTGTTCTCAGACACAAAGATGAAAGGCAGTTTGTAAGCAAGGCTTGATGGGGTTTCGATTTGCCCCAGACTGTCCCTTTGTGAAGAGAGACCAACAGCACAGACTTGGGGGAGAGGAGGAGGCAACCCCCTCTCATGGACCACCCCTAAGAGCCGCCAACTCTGCATCCCCCACTGTCTGTCCTCTGGGCTCCTTGGACCTCCGGGGACACTGTCACTCATCTCCAGTTCCGGAGCGTGGTGAAGTAGGCAGTACCTGGCCTCTGTCTAAGCCTTGCTTTGCCTCTAACTTGCAGAGTGACCCTGGACACGCCCTGGCCCTCGGTCCTCTAGATGGGATGTGAAGAAAGATACCTTCCAGAGCTTTCTGAGAGGAAACTAAGGGTGGTGGGAGAGAGGGTAAGGATTCTTCTCTGGCTTCACCCAGTTTGCTCCCTACAGCTTCCCCTTTCTCACCTGGTCTTAAGAGCCCAGAACAGGCATGGATGCTCACATCTGCTTGTGGAGCTCAGAGGCAGGCCAGGCTTGGGCTAGCTGGGCATTTTGGAGCAAGGAATGGGCCCTGCCTAGGAGCTGAGGAAGGATCTCTCAGAGCACATGGGGCTCGAGGGGGCTTTGGGAAGGCTGAGGAGGAAGGAGGATGGAGAGGGAAAGATGGGAGACGAAGGGAGAGAGGTGGATGGGCGTAGCCAGCCGTGGCTCACACTCGTTTCCACCTGCAGGGCTGTGCCACAAACCCCACCCAGAGGCCTCCCCAGGTTGGAGGTAGGGCAAGGGAGCCAGCTGGGGCAGCTGAGGAGGGCCCCAGGCAG
>ML108200.1:67962-95424 GCA_003697995.1 Taxidea taxus jeffersonii | reverse complement strand
AAAAAAAAAAATCAGAACCCTTGACATATAAGAAGCAGAAGAAAATAAAAGTACAGAGAGGTAGAAATAGGCATGAGAGTAAAAACTAGTTTAGAATAAGTTATAATAAACAAGTTCATTTGTATATGATAAGAAGAAGAGGGAAATGAGTCCAACAGAAGTAAGAGAACTGGCAAAGATAAATTTCAGACTGCTGAAGTGAAAACAATAGGATAGTTTGATATTCTATAAAGGAGCTGTGCCTTTTTTCTAAGTATAGTATCAAAATAATCCCTATGCTATTGCATGAAATGAGGTAGTGATAAAGTATCTCAACATCTCAAATATGTTTTCTATCTTGAATTTCCACCACAAATAGAGGCATACATTTTTGTCTCTAGCACTGGAAAACAAAACAACAACCAAAAAAAAAAAAAAAAACCAACAAAAAAACAAACCACCCAAGCTCTACTTCAATAGGCAACAGGGACTAGGGGAAAGATTGGAAAAAGAAGCAGTAATATAAGAGGAAATAGAGAACTTGTATGTTAGACCTCTGGGGACAGAATCACAGCAAAGCTGGAAAACAATAGACAACCAGAAACAAATGTAACACTTCCATGTGTAATTTTTGCTATAGGAGATTTCTTATCTTGGCAGTGAAATGAATTAGCTTTTAAAAAATCTTTTATTAACTAAATACCTTAATACAGCTGCACTCAAATAATATCCAGTCATCTGTTACATAGATGAAATTTGTCTCATTGATTTTAAATTGCTGCACTGCTGCACTGAAACCCTTTACCGTCAGATGTATGCCAGAAAGTAAAACAATGCATTGAGCAGACCGATAAACAGAGTGAATAAACTTATTCTGTGATTTTCAAATACTGGGTTTATTTAAATTTTCCTCTCTCGAACAAGCTTCTCATAAATTACTGGGCCTTTTATGAAACTTCTTGTAAAAAAAAATAGGATTATCATGTGCTTAATTACTACCAATTTATCTTTTTAGGTTGTTTAGTAGAGGGGAACATTGAAAAGTTGTGCAGGACATAGGATAATAATTTGTTTTGCCAAAGTGTCAGACCCACTGCAGATCATCTAGCATTCCCACCCATTGCCAAGCAATGTCAGTAGCACCTTCCAGTCATTGTGACATCCAAGACATGCTCCCATAAAATTTCCAAACATTCTAGGATGGCAGTATAATGCTTGCTGTGAACCATAAATCTGTATGCTGACACTCTTGTGCCTGAGCCAGACTTACATCCTACTGCCTACTTAACAATTACTTAAGTATTATATTTGATATTTCCCTTTCCCGTACCCTTTACTTGTAATCTGCAAAAGGCCTATTCATTCTGCTTTCAACAGATTGTTAAAATAAATTCTTTATTTCCACTGTCTCGTCTTTAGTCCAAGCCTTGATTAGTTTTCCTTTTGACCAGCACAGAATCTTCTTAATTGTTCTCTGGTATATCCTTGTTCTCATTTTACACACAGCAGCCAGCATGAACTTTTTTTTTTTTTTAAGATTTTATTTATTTATTTGACAGGCAGAGATCACAAGTAGGCAGAGCAGCAGGCAGAGAGAGAGGGAAGCAGGCTCCCCGATGAGCAGAGAGCCCGATGCGGGGCTCGATCCCAGGACCCTGAGACCATGATCTGAGCCAAAGGCACTGAGTCACCCAGGCGCCCCCAGCATGAACTTTTTAAAAGACTTTATTTTTCAGAGCACGGTTAGTTTCATAGCAAAACTGACTGAAAGATATAGAGATTCCCCATAGACCCCCTCTCCTCACACATGCATAACCTCCCCCATAATCAATATTCCCCACCAGAGTGGTATATTGGTTATAATTTATGAACCTACACTGACACATTATAATCACCCAAAGTGCATACTTTACATTAGGGTTCATTCTTGGTGTTGTAAATACTATGGCTTTGGACAAACATGTAATGACATACAGGATCATGCAGAGTATTTTCACTGTTCTAAAAATCCTCTGTGTTCTACCTACTCATTGCTCCCCACAACACCTTCCCTACCTCTAGCCTTTACTGATCTTTTACTGTCTCTGTAGTTCTGCCTTTCCAAAAAATCATATATTCGGAATCATACTGTATGTAGTCTTCACATTGGCTTCTTTCACTTAGTAATGTGCACTGAAGTTCCTCATGTATTTTCATGGCTTCATAAATCTTTTTTTTTTTTTTTTTAGTGTTGAATAATACCCCATTGCCTGGAGGTCCAGTTTATTTATCCACTCACCTACTGAAAGACATCATGGTTGCTTCCAAGTTGGGCAATTATAAATAAAACTTGCATAAAATTCCTGAGCAGGTTTTAGTGTGGACTTAAATTTTCAGCTCTTTTGAGTAAACATCAAGGAGTATGATTGCCAGATTTTATGGTAAAAGTATGCATAGTTTTGTAAGAAACAGTCAAACTGTCTTCCAAATTGGCTATATCATTTTGCATTCTCACCACCAATGAATGAGAGTCTCTTTTGCTTCACATCCTTCTCAGCATTTGGCATTATCAGTAGTCCATATTTTTGCCATTCTAAGAGGTGTGTAGTGATATCTCATTGTTGTTTTAATATATAGTGCCTTACTGACATATGATGTAGAGTATCTTTTAATATAAATATTTGCCATTTGTATATCTCTTTTCATGAGATGTCTGCTTAGATCCTTTCCCCATTTTTAAATTTGGATGTTCATTTTCTCATTGTTGAGTTGTAAATATTATTTATATATATTGAATAAGAGTACTTTATTAGGGAAAAAAATCAGTATTTCTTTGACTATGTCCTTGCAAATATTTTCTCACTGTTTGTGACTTGTCTTCTCATTCTCTTGACAGTGTCTATTCCAGAACAGAAGTTTTAATTTTTAGTGAAGTCTGGCTTACCAATTATTTCTTTCATGGATCATGCATTTTGTGTTGTATCTAAAAAGTAATGATCATATCCAATGTCATCTAGATTTTCTCTTATGTTATCTTGTAGGAGTTTTATACTTTAAGATTTTATATTTAGATATATGATTCATCTTGAGTCAATTTTTGTGAAGGGTGTAATCTCCATTTCTACATTCAATTTTTTTTGTATATGCATGTCCAGTTGTTCCAAAACCATTTGTTGAAAAGACTGTTTTTGCTCCATTGTATTACAACCTTTGTTGAAGATCAGTTGACTATATTTATGTGGATCTGTGTCTCTCTATTCTTTTCCATTGGTTTGCTTACCTATTCTTTCACCAGTACCTTCCCATCTCCTGATGACTGTGGCTTTAAAATAAGTGTTTGTTTGTTTTTTTTTCCAAGATTTTATTTATTTATTTGACAGAGAGAGACAGCGAGAGTGGAAACACAAGTGGGGAGAGTGAGAGAGGGAGAACATGCAGACTCCTCGCTGAGCAGGGAGCCTGATGCAGGGCTTGATCTTAAGACCCAGGGATCATGACCTGAGCTGAAGGCAGAAGCTTGATGATGGAGCCACCCAGGCACCCCTAAAATAAGTCCTGAAGTTGGGTGTTAGTCTTCCAACTTTGCTATTCTCCTTTTTTTTTTTTAAGATCTTATTTATTTATTTGACACAGAGAGAGAGAGAGAGAGGTGAAAGAGCAAGCAGGGGGAGTAGCAGAGGGAGAGAGGGAAGCAGGCTCCCCTATGAGCAGGGAACCCCGTATGGGACTTGATCCCAGGACCCCAGGATCATGACCCGAGCTGAAGGAAGATGCTTAACTGACTGAGCCACCCAGGCACCCATGCTATTCTCCTTTAATATTGTGCTTGCTATTGAGGGTTTTTTGCCTTTCCATGTAAATTTTAGAAACTGATACTCCATTTTCTTTTAACCACACCTTTGAATGTAGTGACATTGGATCTATGTATGTGAAAATATACTTACATATGTATATGATAGATATCCTCTCAACATCACTATGAAGTAAGTTTTATTAATACAGAATACATTTTAAGCATCAAGGTGAAGGAATTCAGAGTAAGCTCTCAATAATTATTAGCTGTTATCATCACCATTATCTTCATTATCATCAACAGCAAAAACTTTTTCACAGGGTTTCACAGATCATGGAAACTGGTTAAATGACTTGCTCAGTACTAATAACTGATATCAGGATAGGAGAACTCAAATTCAGACCGCCTGATTTTAAGCTTATTATTCTTTCCACTGGTGGTGCTATGGATATTGAAACAGTAAATGAATTCTAAAACTATTTTTCTCGTCTTTTTTTTTCACCTACTGAAACTTTTACAATACCATGTAGAATACAGTAGAAGATGGATTTTGCAATTAACTAAAACCCAACTTCTAGGGGTGGTATTATTTATCTCTACCCTTTCTCAAATACATAAAACTTCTTATTGTTTGCACAACTGAAAGAAGAAAGTATGACCTAAATAACACTGTCTAGCTAGACTACATACATGAAATGTTCTAGAAACTTCTGTGTTTTAAATAGGAAACATTCAATAGAAAGCATAGGATTATGTGCTAGAGAAAAGAATCATAGATTTGAGTACCAGAAATTCTTTTAAAGGTATTCAGTTGTTTTTTTCTTAGACTCGGATAAGATACTGTATATGAAAATTCTCAGAATCCTATAAAATGCAACTATGCTACATGGTGATTATCAACATATCATATTCTAAATTATCACTGTATAATACTTAGAACATAATAGGCTATCGAGATTATATTTGATGAGCAAATAAATGTAATAAGCTTATAATTGTTCTTTTAATATTTTTATATTTAATATTATGTAAATAGACATTCAAACTATAAAAATAAAAGGTGAGAAAGTAGTTTCTATAGGGAATTTAATAAGCTAACCTATAATTATTCCATAATAAAAAAACTAGAAATTTAGTTTTTATTAGATCATGTATTAGGAGGCTATTTTCATTTCATTGACTATATTTGTAAATGTTTTCAGTATTTATGATATACTTAAAGTGTGTGTTTTGCATTAACTTTTATAGTAAGATAATTTCAAATCAATGGGTTAATAATGAAAAGCTTTGAACTAAGAGAGATGTTTAGGTTTTTACTAGACTATCTAGTATTAATAGTTTTTCTTGACTTCAACTATATGAAAACAGACCTAATGGATAAACACTTTTTAGCATAGTCCTTTTATTCCACATTGAATTTTGCTAGAATTAAACATTAAAATTTGGTATAATGGAAGAAAAAAAAGAAAGCAAACACACTGCAAACTAATTTAAAAGGTTATTTGAATAATATTTGATATTAAATATCTTATTGTTCACAACTTAAATTATAATAAATCTCAATATGATAAATCCAGAAATCTATAGGGGAAAAAATAAAAGTTAAAAATAAATTACAAGGTGAAGTTTCCACAACTGAACTGTATAATTTTAGAATAAAACCATGTAATACATAAGAGAACCTTTATAAAGATACATATATATGTATCAGACAAATATTGAGTGGATTTATTTGCAGATGACATTCTACCTAATTTTATTTTAGCTGTCCAGATGCCCAAGAAACTTTTACTATAACCCGCATTTCTTAAACTCTTCCTATCACCATGGCCTGCCCAAAGCAAGGATGAGATCACTGAACCATCAGCAGCAAAACCTCGCTATTGACTTTGCTTGTCTTTGAAATTTCAAAGTCCTATAGAAGGCAATCTGAGAAATCTGGCTGTTACTCTAACCCTGTGAAGTGCCTCCAGGGGACACATTTTTTTCCCTTCCATCATAAAAAGGGAAAATAATTCAAAGAGAAATGTTAGACTTTGGGGGAGAGCTTGCACCATGATGGAAAGGAATAAAGAATGTTTTTGAATGAGAGTCAATGCTCTCACTCTAACTGCTGATTCCTAATCTAGAAAATACCCATTGCACTTTATTTCTTAAAACAAGAAGTATGCAACTCCTGGGAGGAAGTGTATGGATGTGTGTGGATTCATATAGAGATTGATGTGTAAACATATAGATACACACACACATATAACATATATATATATAACATATATATATGAATAATTACAAATACTTACATATTGAAAATTAATTTAGGTCATTTTCCTATAACTATAAAACTATGGACAACTTTCTTGAAGCAGTCTAATTTCTATCTTTTTCCCAAAGACATAAGACCATTACTAATTCTGTTGGAGAAGAGAAAAAAGAACTATGATTGGCCAATATCATTTTTCTTCTTACTTTTTCCTCTCCTTTCTTTTTTATGTTTAGTAGTGACAAATTCTTTTTAAAGATTTTATTTATTTATTTGAGAGAGAGAGTGAGCACAAGTTGGGGAGAGGGGCAGAGGGAGATACAAACTCCTGCCCAGCAGGGAGCCCAACATGGGGCTCGATCCCAAGACCATGGGATCACGACCTAAGCCAAAGGCAGATGCTTAACCAACTGAGCCACTCAGGTGCTCTGGTAGTGACAGATATTATTAAAATAAGTTCCTAAAGGTATAGCATGTATCCTACATGTACAGGTCCACATTAAAATGTTGCCAATAGTAGCAGAGAATGTTAGTGCTCATGAGTAGCCATGTTTTTCCTTGTCTTCCTGGGCATACTACAAGATGTATCTCAAGAGCATTTGCGGATATGTGGGGCCTACTGCCCAGTGGAGTAAGTGAAGCTGATGTACTCCATTTCCAGATCTGACCCCTCAACACTTTCATACTCTGTCCTGTGTTTGTTCTCTTGTCTTGTTACCCAGCTAAGTGGAAAGGATTCTGGTAAGAACATCAAAAGCTTTAGAGGAGAAATATGTAGAAGTCTGGGTCCGGAATAGCAGTATGCAGAGAGACTTCCGCCCCAAAGACCTGCATTGGACCATGAGAGGATCAAGAAATAAATATTTGTTGTGTTAAACTAGGATTCCTAAGTGGTACCTAAATTCAGAAAGAACAGATGCTTGTTATGGTCCTTGCAGCATGGTCTCTGTCGCAACTCAGAAAAAGCAAATGCTTTTTTTTTTTTTTTTAAGATTTTGTTTATTTATTTATTTATTTGAGAGAGAGAAAGTGTGCAAAATAGAAGGAGGGGTAGAGGGAGAGGCAGAGAATCTCAAGCAGACCCCACGCTCAGCTCAGCACAGATCCTGATGCAGGGCTTGATCTCACAACCCTGAGATTATGACCTGAGCTGAAACCAACAGCCCAGCACTTAACTGACAAAACCACCCAGGCGCTCCACCCCCCTAAAATAGAAAATTCTTTTAAATGAGAAATAGAGACTTGTATACAAAGCACAGCCTCTCTCCCCATGCCATCCGGATGTGGGATGAGAGGTACATGCTGCTGTGCACAAGTCATCCTGAAGTCCAAAGTCATTTATTATTATTAGCAGTTTAGCAGCAACCATTGTCCAAATCTAAAAACCAGGGCATGTAATTAGGTAACTCAGAATTCAGAGAACATATCTGTTCCTTCTGTCTACTTTCTTGTTTCATGTCTTATCTGTTTACATCTTTTTCAATAAATATTTTTTAATTTTTCTGAGTTCTATGTGCTAGGAACTAGTATGAAGGGATAAAATAGGAATATAGGCTCTAGCATCTGACATGGTATTTTTTAGACAGTAGCCACTCAACAAATAATTTGGTAGTATGAAATACACAAATTTACAGAAAATCAATTCATTATGATATGGGAAACAGAGGGCGGTGCTCCCCATTCCCCTTGGCATAGAAAGGGCACCCAGGCATAAGAAACACAGAAAAATCTTCCTATAAACAGTGCTCTGGGTGGATTTAATGATTCTGTTACTGTGTAGATGCTTTCCCATGTGAGACATTTTCTGTTGATTGAATGATAAGAGCAACAAACAACCAGCCAATACTTAATTGAACTGGTCTTTCCATTTCTGCTTAGCCCCTTAAGATACACACACACACACACACACACTCACATGTGCATATATGATTGACTGTAAATCAATAATCAGTTCATCGAAACCATTAATCTTTTATCATTCTGATGTTAACACAGTGAACTCCTACAAACTCTTCTGGGTTTGAAAGAAATATTTTTAAAAAGCTCTAAAAATTATGAATTTATTAGATTCTAATTTTTAATTTTATTATTACAAAATATGTTTTTTAGCAATCATAGGAGACTAAAATTCTCTGACATTGTTTCTATTTTCAGATGATGAGACATTTAAACAGTGTTTCATTATATTTACATGACTTAAGAGGCAACAATTACCAAGCTTTTGAGAAGGGGAGAGAATGTGTTCTGAGCAAAGCTCAGTAATAAGAAACTGCTACTGCACTTTTTTACAGGATAATTTCAATACCTAATTTTCATCCTCTAAAAATAGAAATGATTCTTTGGATAAACATTTTCCACCATATAACTTCAGAATATTTATTAAGATATATATCTGGACATTTTCTTTTGACATATATATGCATATTTACTGATGTAAATACCATAGAAAAACCACAGCATGAAAGCTGAATGTGAAGTAATTCAAAATATAGAATTTATAATTTACTTATCTGCATATGTCTTTTCAATATCCCCAAACATTTGAAACACATCCTACCATATAACAAATATATATACTATGTAATAATTTTTTTTGTATGGGTAAAGATGACTATGGTAAATATTATTTTAGGAATATATACACAAAGGCCATCCTAACTTTCTCACATTATCTCATGCCTCCTCAAATACACAAATGCTCAACCATATTTATAGTTACTGCCATGAAGCATTTTTGTATATTTAAGAGTGCCTTTAGGTCTTTAACTGTAGGAAGTCTTTGATTGCCAAAAGTAGTTTCATCAACAGTAGAAATTAAAAGTAACCTTCAAGAACCTTTTAGACATGAATAGGCTTTCTGGGGGCAGCTCTGTAAGAAAACTAACTGAAAAAGATGGACTATTCACCAGATACTGAACTGAATAATTTAAGTGTGGTGAGTTCAATCTCTTTTTGTACTGCTTTCCTCCTTGCACATTGATTAAAATGTCATTAAAAATAATGAATGGCTAAATATATGAGTGTTACCCAAATTATTTCTATCTTTATTATCGTAACAAGTCAAATGATTTTCATAGTGGATGCCATTGTGAGAGACTCAGTTTCTTTTGTTGCCTACTCATGCTGTTCCTGTTGTGATAACTTGAGGCACACTCATCAGCCTCCATGAGAACTGGCTGGAGTGACAGTTGGTGAATCAGCAGTTGGCCAAATGATGAACTAGAGCATAGTCTGTCATTCACATGTTTCTCTAGTGAATCCTGCTATTATCCCAGAAGTGATGTAAACTTTTCTAATGTTATTATCAAGTGTCGAATTGAGGATTCAGGAAATGCCCGATGCCTTCTGAAAGTTAGGTTTCTGAAAATTAGGTTCCAGTCATTGTGTAATTTATCTTTAAATATTTTGGCAACGAACAAAATTTACTCTTCAAATTCTTCTCTTTTTCTCTCTCCCTCACCAGAAAACCATTCATCACATTTTCCAAAGCAGAAATCCTGGAATGATTTGGCTCACCTATACTGTTTCATTGCTTCTCTCTACAGTGGCATATTCAAATGATCTCAGCAGATTCATAGGACTTTCCATTAGTGTCCACCTCAGCCATGTGGATGATCCATCAATTCTGTTTTCTAATGATGTATATGTAATGGCACTCGTTTCTATGGCAAGTGTTGCAAAGTGTAGAATTTCTTCCATCTAGTTCAGTGCCCTTATCCTGTGTTACCCAAATTTTTAATTTCAAGTGCTTTGGCTGACAAATGAAAATTGAGTTCAGCAGGGCCATCTCTTTAAAAAAAAATTGACCATGTATTTCTTCTTGGTCACATAATTTTAAAACCTGGAATCATTATCATCATCAAAAAGAGTAACAATAGCATAACCACAATTTACACAAAAATACATAATTAGATTCAGTCATATTTTGTATTGGACCTAAGTCAGTTAGAGTCCTATCTATTGATTTCTTGATACATATCTACTTACAGTGTATTCATTTGTATATTCTGGGATGTAATAGATTCAAAAGCAGTTACTATAATCTCAAACCACATGGTGTACTTCCTTTCAAAAGCACATTCGCATTTCCTATCTCTACCAGTAGGTGAAAATTCACTCATATCTCGGTGAGAACTAATTGGTTATTCATAATAATTAGAAATATGAACAAATAGTGGTCTACCTTTTGAAATAAAAATCTTTTTGAAAATGATATACTTTTTAAAGATTTTATTTATTTATTTGACACACAGATATCACAAGTAGGCAGAGAGGCAGGCAGAGAGAGAGAGAGAGAGGAGGAAGCAGGCTCCGTGCTGAGCAGAGAGCCCAATGCGGGACTCGATCCCAGGTCCCTGAGATCATGCCCCGAGCCGAAGTCAGAGGCTTTAACCCATGGAGCCACCCAGGCGCCCGAAAATGATATTTTTTATTAAACATAGCTTTTAAAAATAAATATTAAAAGTTTACATAATTGATATAATAAAATCATATCGAAACTTGGCACTATTTGAAATGTAACCCCATCCCATAAGTAGCATACAAACCGAAAATAAATGTAAAAGGGAGACCAGCATTTTAAGAACATAACGTTTTAAAATAAAACAGTTTTTAAGAAATGTTAGTAATTTCAACATTACTGCTGGGATATTTCTGTGGGAACAGAAAAACAAATGTAGAGGTTTTTACTTAGAGTAGCTGTTATTTATCTTTTGTGATTGCTAGATGACTTGCATATACGATCTTATTTAGTTGGCCAGAATACTTCAAAGTTGGTATTATAACTTCCATTTCAAAACTAATAGATAGGTGCTCAGTGATGTTCATAAACTGCCTCTAATTCTGAGAGATAATAAATGGCTGAATATGGATATCAACTACAGTCTTCTGATGAGTAGGTAGATGCTTTTTCTACTAACCATGATCTACTGTATAAGTTAAAATTGGACATGATTTAATGTAGGGTTTAAAAACTCAACTTAAATACTTTAAAAATAACCATAGAGGGAAAAAAGCACAGATCAAAATTTCTTTTTCAAGTGTGAGTAGGTTTTATTGAGCTGTTTATACTTGATAGCCTATCTGTAAATTAACTTCTGAAATTAGATCATATTAAGTAAAAATCAGAAATTAAAACCTAGGCATAACAAATTTCACAATTTTAGACCAGTGGATGAGTTTAGAGATTATTTAGTAACTTCTTTATTTTAGAAATGAGGTCCATTATGAGTTAAAGTGACTGCTTTAGAAAATCTCCTCCTCTCCTCTCCTCACCTTCCTTTCTTTTCCCCATCAACATCATCATCATCATCATCATCATCATCATCATCATTCAGATTATGAAAAAAGAGCCAGCTGGCCAAATAAATGGAAACTAAAAATTAATTTAGATAGTTTAAACATCTAAAGTATTAAAGTAAATGCCAAAAATTATCTTCCATTCACAGAGAAGGTGTTTGTGAGGCAAAGCTGGGATTTAATAAACAACTTGATGTGTTTCCTTTAATAAATATTCTAGGTATTTTTGATGAGTATTCTAGGTACCTTTGAATAATCTTTATTTAATCCTAACATATATTACAAAGGAGTAAAAAATTCTGCACTTTTGGGGTGCCTGGGTGGCTCAGTGGGTTAAAGCCTCTGTCTTTGGCTCAGGTCATGATCTCAGGGTCTCAGGAGCCTGCCTCCCCCTCTCCCTCTGCCTGCCTCTCTGCCTACTTGTGATCTCTGTCTGTCAAATAAATAAATAAAATCTTAAAAAAAAATTCTGCACTTTTAACGATGTCTGAAATGTTCACAGGATTGAGATTAATGAATGACATCATGCAGTAAGTTACAA
Source organism: Taxidea taxus jeffersonii (assembly GCA_003697995.1). NCBI lineage: Eukaryota > Metazoa > Chordata > Mammalia > Carnivora > Mustelidae > Taxidea > Taxidea taxus. The sequence goes on along the minus strand of ML108200.1, from coordinate 83,574 downwards.
CAAAAATGTAATATAAGTGTTTTATAAAAGTGAAAGTGAAGAAAAGATGTAGAATTCAATATGAATTATTTTGGTTGATACAGTAATACCATATTCAGTTTATAAGAAATGATTTGTGTTTAATATGACCAAAAGTAAAAGAAATAGCAATAGCAATGATGATTATTTCTCATTTCTTTGTACAACAATATTTCAGACTAGTGGTTTGTTTTCTCTTTCATTATAGATATTGGGATATACATAGAGATAATTTATTTTGTACTGCCAAAGTAGTTACTCTGCTTAACTTATCCTTTTCCCAGTATTTTTCCATTTTGCCCAACAGATTTATACTTATTTATATTTTCTTTTTCTTCTTACTTGTATTTTGTCCTTTTTCAACTTACTTCTCAGATTTTTTAACACATTTCAAATTCTTTCTCAAATTTTAAAATTTAATTTAAAAAATTCAATAAAGTTCTTTCTCTTTACTCTGTGCTAATTGAACCTACTCTGTCTGCAAGATCTACTGATAGAACTCATTCCATCACATTTTAGCTTTTATGCTCCAATGTCCCTTGTCTCAGCAGTGGTACCTATAAAACCAGTGAACAATAGCATATTTAGGGTAGCTTTCCAGAATTCATAGAGACTCCAAGAATGTATGCTTGAAAAGGTATAGTACAGAGATTATAATTTGTGCATATGAGTGAGTTTCAAATACAATCAACAATCATACGTTCGTGTGTGCAAGTGTGTGTGTTTGAGTGTGTCCCATTTTAATTTAACAAGGACTTAATTCAGATTGCCAGGAGGAGGCCAGTTATTTGTTCAGACTGAATCAAGATAAATAACATATAAGCAAATAACATAATAAGCAATAACATAAAAGCAAAACATCTACCTGTGATGTGGTAATGTAGAGAAAGAACATGCAAATATAAATATCAAAAAGTATCAAAATGAATTGTCTTTACAAACACAGCCCAGATCTCTCTGCTTATGAGTTTTGAGTTTCATCCTGCTGAATGAAAGGCACAGAAACAACTGCAGGGCAAGAGCTAGAGAGCAGACCCTTGGAAGAGTCAAAGACTGTGAACTATTATTACCTTTTGAATGAGGTGAAGACATTTGGTTGAAGGAATTTAAATACTTTTTAAAGATTTTCATTTATTTATTTGATAGAGATCACAAGTAGGCAGAGAGAGAGAGAGGAAGGGAAGCAGGCTCTCCGCTGAACAGAGAGCCCCATGGGGGGCTCAATCCCAAGACCCTGGGATCATGACCTGAGCTGAAGGCAGAAGTTTTAACTCACTGAGCCACCCAGGTGCCCCTGGTTGAAGGATTTTAACCTACAGAGGAGAAGATTAAAGATGCTTAAAAAATCTGAAATATACAATGAAAGGCTCTTTGCCAGATCTTCTAGACCAAAGAACTGCATTTTCAAGTACAACATGAGAAATGTTTCTGATAAATGCTGTTACAGAAGTCAAGTGTAAGTCCTCAAAGTGACTAATCCCAGAGTTTGCAGTTACTCATTCATGGCTGTGTGTGCGCAGTCCTAGTAACTTAAGTTGATTCTGTTTTAATAATTTCATGTGGTTCACTCTAAAAGAAATTGCCTTAAGGGTACAATTGGACCAAAAGAGTATGATCACCAAATGCTATTCAAGACTTGCACCTTCAAAATCTGAAAGTGTGTGAATCAGTTGCCATGAGGACATCCAAATGTTACATCTCATTTTTTTCCTCTAAAATAGGAATGTTTGGGCGTTGAAAAGGCATCCAGACTATTTTGAACATTTATTTTTAATCTGGCCAGAACCCTTGGCTCAGTGCCTTATGGGCTGAAACCAATTGATAATAATTATACTAAACTAAGTACACAGCATTGGGAATCAGACATAACTGGATCCCTGATCCAATCTTCGATTCTCATAAAAGGCTAAATCTCACTTACCTCAACTGTAAAATGAGAGAATTGGATTAGATTACTACAGATGGTTCCCTCATTCAAATGCTGTAATTTCAAGAATCTACTTTATTTCAAAATCCAAAAGAAATGCATTAAAAAAATTAGTGACAATGTGACTGTGGACCCTGTAAAGAGTTTTAGACAAGTCTTGAATGCTTACAAGTGTAGTCATTTTCCAGCATAAAAGGTTGTGTCTCACAGGGCAATTTATAATCAATCATTCTTTGGCCTGTCTTGGTTCTCAAGCATCATCAGTGAGTTGTAAACACTTATAAAACACACAAATATGTGTTATGAGAAACTAGTTATTAAGCAAAATAGAAAATCAGTGAAATAGTCTTGTAATTATATTTTAGGCCAATGTAAGTTCAATTAGAGTATGATACAGAAATATATAGTGACATTGAGAAAAAGTACTAAAGAAATCTTCTACATACTTTAAACAAGGAGAGAGAGATTAACTTTTCATATGTTCAAGGAGTAATCAGAAGAGGGGTGGAAATTGAAAAAGTACTTAGAAATGGGATGAACTAGGCAATAGGTACGTGAAACATGGAGTCATGGATAAAACAAAACAGTGTACAGATCAAATCTCACCTTCCTGAAGCACCTTACATCAGGGAAAGGAAGAAAGAGGATGCTGTGCACTATTTTTGCTTAGATCTTAGATGCACAGTGAAAAGGCAACTAGAGATAGCTTTCTTACTAGACTAGAGCACCTAAGAAAAGGGGATTCACAAAACAGTCAAGAAGATAGAATATGCACTGTAGCTCTTTGTATGTGCAGATGGTCTCAAATTAGAGATCACTATGTCAGAGTGTTTGCCCTTGAGATTTCCCCCCAATAATAGTACTGGAGTTGCTTAAACAAATCACCCACATATATGAACTATTATAAATTCACCAGATGAATAGAATGGTATGAAAGACCACGGCATCAAGCTGTTAAAGAGTTTAATTTCTAGGTCATTTTCTGCTTTCTGCTTCTTTTCTCCATCTGTATTTCATAATTATTTACATGTGAGTGATAATTTGAGTTATAGCCACAATATTATTGTTGAAGCATATTTCAAAGTGTTTGAAATATCTCTGGTGAAATGTCAAATTATTAGGGAAGAGGAATAATAATAAAAAAAAACAACAACAGAATAATGAACAAAAGCAGCAGCTATAAAGGAAACCTTTCCAAGAAAACATTTCTAAAGGTTTCTCTAAGGATAAAATATGTGGATATATGTGGAGATATATGAAATGCTGGGAGAGAACAAATAACTGAAAGAAGAGAGAACTAAACAAAAATGGAAAGTAATTATTTTGATTATGGTTCAAAATAGTCTGGTGGAGGTAGCACAGCATGTTTTAACAAGCTACAAGCTACAAGCTACAGAGTTGAACACACTGATGTTCAAACTCTGTGTCCTGTGATCTTGGTTAAGAGCCTCAAGTACTCCGGGTCTCAATTTACTCATCTGTAATATGCAGAGAGTAGTTCCAAGCTCATACATTTTTCAGAACCATTCAGTGAAATCACGACAACAAAGCAATTCGGAAGCGGTGAGCAAATAATGGCAACTTTTGTTGTTATTGTAATTTTAAATACTTATTAGAAATATATGTTTATTGTGTGTTCAACATCTATAAACAGAAAATATAAATATTCCAATTTCAAGGTGTGTAAGAATGGTTTTATTGAAGTATAAAATGATTATTTGAGTTTTTGCCTTATAAACTTTTTGTTTGTCTTAACCTTTGTTGAAACTCATCTAATTTTTTTTTTCAATATGAAGACGTGTCAATCTTTATTTTGAACATCTTTTCTGGGAAGATATGTAGTTATGTGATTTGTAAAATGCACGGTGAATAGCTCTTGCAACTTTGGAACATTTTCGTTCACCCCCCCTGCCTGCAGGCCTTCACCGCCCCCTTTCTTGGTCACCAGTGGAGTACGTAAAAGCTCTCTGGCTTTAAAATGTTATCTATGTAAATTCTTCTGCCACAGCTGGACAAGATGCTTTCAAGAGTTTTTCTGTTTCCTGTGTGGTGAAGCAGCTTTCCCCTAACGACTATTTCCCATCAGTACCCACAAAGACCTACCTTCTTAACCACTGTTTCAACGGTTTCTTACCACTTCCACCTTTCTGTAGAACATTTCATTTGGAAGGAGGTTCACAAATATTTGTTCACTGGGCTGTTCAGACTGATAACATCTCTTGGGACTTGAACTTTGATGCACAACTCTCATCTGGGAAAAAAAAAAAAAGCAACTGTCAAACATCAGTAGATAATACTAAAAATGACAACAAATTCTTTTCTGTCTCAAAGTCACAACGTGATAGTTATTTGTGTCTCTGTTTTGGAAAATGTAAGTCTCCGTTTTTCAAAAAATCAAAAGGAAGGCCTTTCATTACTTATCTGTTAGCTTTTGTAAAATGTCAGTACAATTAGATTCTAAATCATTCATTCTTCTAATAGCAACTATAGAACTAAGAAAATAGACATGATTCATGACAGACATGAAGACATAGATTTATATGTTTTATAAAAAAAATGAGAAAATTCTAGTATCTTTATTCTGGTAAAATAAGTCCTCTCAAAGCATTTTTAACATGCCTCCAAATTTTCATCTATAACTAAAATTACCCCATGTTAAGTATTAACTGAAAAAAATAATAACATCATATTCATGTTCTTTATAAAAAGCTTTAATACAGTGCTTATGATCCATAATTATTTTACTTGTTCCTGCTGATTTTTAAAATGCTAAATTTATTTGAATTATTTTTCATGAATCTAGTAATTATAAGTTTTGTTCTTTGTGTAAAGTTGTTGTTTGTTTGACAGTCTTTCCTCTTATGGTTTTCACTCTGAGTTTCCAAGATATTTTCAAATAGATGATTTTCACAATGAAACTAGAGTAGAAAATCTTCTATTTCAAAATATTTGATGATTCAGAAATCTGTACAGCTGAAAATTACCTCCTCTTCCCAACATGTACACAGATAAACAGTGATTTATAAATCAGTAAAATAAAAATGATAAGCAAATATGGCTTTGTCACAACAAAAGTCAGAATTGCGAGTCATATTCATTACTGCTATAAGAATTAGAAAGTGTGTACTAAGGAATAGTTAGGGTTTTTTTTTAGAATATTAATCGAGGGTTCACACATAATCGCTGAAATAAAGTTAAGTGGAGCTTCTGGTAGCCTTTAATTGTTAGCACTATGAACATTCCAGAGCAGAATGTAGTTGAGACCCCTTGAAACTCCTTCTAAAACTATGAAGCTTGCTTTGTGTTCTATTGAAATGTAAAGCAACTGCAACAAAATGTGAATTAAGGGTCTGCTTATATTTATATTTGCATGCATTTAAACAACTTCAAATTGGGTTTTTCTTTTATAATTTGCCCCTTTCCTTTCCTTTCCTTTCTTAATGTTACAACCCTAATTTGGACTTTTACCTTTCTCTTCTCACCTCTAGTTTTTCATCATATTAATCTTTCGGGTGCCTCTCTAAATAAAGTCGCGTTTTTTTGAATATTTGCCATGGGCTTCCTTTACCAACTGTAAAGTGTTTTTAAATGTAATCTGATATGCAATACAATCCTAATCAACTTTCCAACATTCTTCCAAATCACTTTTTCCCAGCCAATCTGTTTGAGGAATTGAGCCAATCACCAAACATGCTGGAGATTTGTTTTCTCTGCTCTTGTCCTCACATTAACTCCCCTGTCTGGAATAGGCTCAACTAGTCTGTTTCTTCTCAAATCCAGTATATTCTCTGGCTCTAATGTAAATAAAATCTCCAGCATGAAACTCAGATCCTTCTGTCAATATATAACCATCCCCTCACCTGTTAGCCTTAAAAGTTCCTCGCAAACCTTTTGAAGCACGTCACATTCGTGTGTTAGGATGAGGACTGCAGCACTGAGGAGAGGCTTCTCCTCGGAAGCTCATAGATTGGCTTCAGGCAGTTGTCAAATATATGTGAAATGGGCGAAGGGTGTTTATCTGGTAAGAGAGCTCATTACTATGATGAAATCCTCAGTGACCACAACATCAAAAATTCAGAATCACTGTTTCAGGGGAAGAATCATAACATGCTCACATATTTTCTTCACAGAGCAGCTTATATCATTTTAACCTTTTATATTTTGTTGCAATATGCCAAATTTTAGAGTGTGTGTCTTCAAATATTTTATATATCTTTATATTTGCTTTTTAAATTTTTTAATAGAAAATAGGGGGGAAAGTCCTATGCCCAAAAGGAGTATGTATTCCTTTTTTTTCTTTCATTAGTGCTAAATCTTCATAGCCCTGTATGTACCTTAATCTTAAAGACAACTTCTGAGAAACCTCTTGAATATTTTACATCTAGAAATCTCTATTTATGACCATTAGACAGCACTGTGATTTTAAAAAAAGATTTATTGATTTATTTGAGAGAGAGAGAAAGAGAGAGCACAGTTGGGATGGGGGGAGCGGACAGAGGAGGAGGGAGAAAGAGAATCCGAGAACCTCAAGCAGACTCCTTGCTGACTGGGGAGCCTGAGTTGGGACGATCTCAGGACCTGGAGATCATGACCTGAGCTGAAGTCAAGAGTCAAATGCTTAACTGACTAAGCCACCCAGGCACCCCAATATTACTCAGATTTAAAATTCTCCCCATGACAGTGTTAAGCAAACTATGGGAAGTAAACTAGTCTACCCTAATTTACCTCTCAGATCATTTAGTCATTAGAGTGGGGGAGGGGAATCCACAAACATAAATCAAGATTTCCAAAACATTATACTTTATGGTGTGGACCAGCTCTTCAAAACGATCTATATTCTATCCGGAAGAAAAATAGAGACATAGATATACCAGGAACATCCCCAAATTATTCTTGTGAAACCTTCAGGAAATGCATTACACTAGGTTCCCAACAGTTAAAATCCTCTGTTGGAATGAATAATGGAAAGCAAAGACTCACTTTTTAATATACCTCTCAGACTTTACCTTAGGTTAATAATAGACATGATTTTAATGGAATTAATGTGTTCATGTCCAAGGCTTTTCCTCCTTTCCTTAGTTCAAAGCAATTTTGATAAAAGTAAAGGTGAGTTAGCTCTATGGATCTTGGCTCATATTAGAAGATTGGCTTCAGAGCTATAGATTACAGCTATTAAGATTTTATTACCTCTGATCCTGTTCTACTCTCCTGATATAATTGACAGGTGGTAGGTTAATGTATATACAGCATACATACATATTTGTTATATCTCCTGCTAATGTGAATACAGACTATTTAGACATCTGGAATCAATTTAACAGCCTTCTGAACTTTACATAAATAGCCATTATCTGACTTAATGATTTTAGTGGTTTCGGATGCCAGGATTGTCAATGTTCCTGGCATAGGAAATTTGGATTGAGAAGATTACTTCCCTATGGGCTATTTCTCTAGGAGGAACAGTTTGAATCAAAGAGAAAAATACCTGGTCAAGCTCATTATCAAAACTGGGTAATGGTAAATGGCAACCTATGGGAAACCTAAGGCAAATTTACTTTATTTTTCTAATGAAGGGGTCTGTGTTATTGTTTAAAATCAGTCCTTTCTTACTTTTATGCCTTGTCTTGAGGCAAATGTTTTAGGATGGATTATTAGTGATTTCTTCGTTTTTAAACCTGCTCTGTCTTTCACTATTACTGCCCTGAGTAATTCTGACATTAGAACAATTAAAAGGTAAAATCTGAAAATGAGATGGTTAAGGTAGGCTCTAATTTTAATAAAAGTAAAAAAAATATGTAGCACTCTGTCCAAACAGTGCAAAGAGAAATATTGCCTCTCCGTCTATTATAGCTTCAACAGATTACAGAAGGGTGACAAGCAAGCTTGACTTTTCCATTTTTGGCTAATTAAATGTCATTTAATCTTTATGTTTTATAAGGAGAGCCAGGAAGAAGAATAGTGATAAAATGAGTGAGTTAAAATCTCAAATGGAATTTTAATTTTTAAAAAATGAATAAGCATTAATTTCACTTAAAAAATTCTTAAACATTGATTTCAAAATTTTAAAAATGCAAATAATTTTGAGATAAAAGACAACAATGGGTTTCAAAAGTGGTGTTTCTTTCAACCATTAGGGGTAGTGATAACTGCAAAATTTGTAAATACCATCAGGCTTCTGTAAGAATAGTTATGGAACATCAATCTATTGATTACTGAACAACTTATCCCATGCAGATCTTGTGAAAAATCCACATTGTGGAATATAAGGTATTTTGTTTGTTTGTTTTTGTTGTGGGGGGGTGATCCTGTTATACACAACTAATCCCTTAAAAGTAACACAGATAAAAGTCCTCTAGCTGCCAAAATGATTTAGATGCTTTCATTGAATGACCCTCTCTTTTTATGCCAAATTATTTACTTAATTAAAATTTTAGATAATCTCAGAATGAACTCTTATCTATTCCATTTTCCAAAATGGAAATCCATATGATAGCTTTCTTTTGCTATCCCTCAAATACTATCTTTTAGCTTTCGAAAGAAATTGCTGCCCAGAATTCTTAATCTAGCACCTTATGAGAGAAATGGATAATATTTTTTTGTAGAAACAAATTATTGAAATCTAAGGAAAGGAACAAGCAATGAATGTATATGTTGTTTGAAAGTCTTTATTTATCTCTCACTAATATATAATTCCATAGTTAGGATCTGCCTTTGGTTTAAGCTACTCTTTTAATTTTAGGTTCCAGGTCATTAATATTTCTTCAAGTCAGATGTCACAACATACTGCCAAAATCAGAGTGAATAAGAACAAGTCGGAATGAACACACTTCAATTTAAATAGTATAAATTAATATTCTACCCTGGAGCTTACTTTTTTATTCTAATTTACTTAATATACCAATTAGATTAGATAAAATGGACTAAAGAATATGAATTTGCCTATACACTAACACCGTTCATTTTCAGTTTTTAGAAAGTGGCCTTAAGAAGATGATACATTTGTTGCATAATTAATATTTTAAAACAGGGAGGGATTCTTTGCTACTTAAATGAACATGCACTTTATATCCAGTATATAAAAACTGTACACAATTTTGTTCATAATCTACATACAAAGTAATAATAAAACAATATTACCGAATAGCACCTGTGTGGCAGTCAACCATGAATATATTATACATATAATATAAGACATATTTTCATTGTTTTACATACTTGGTAATCTCGTATACTGGATGCATTGCTTTACATACTTGGTAGTTTAACATTTAGAGGAAACAGAATCAAAGAAGTTAGAAGACTTGAGTAAAGGTCAGACTTTTTACATTAGACCCACCCCCTCCCACTCTGTGAAGTTGTGTGACAAATTGGACAAAAGGAGGGGGCTGTTCTTAGTGAAGGTGCTAGCCAAGGGGCCCCGCCACCCTCCGCACCAGCGGGATGGATGCCTGGCACTTGCGGACCCATCCGTGGTAAACCAGTGTGCTACAGGACATGGCTTACAGTTCTGTTCATCTCCATTCTCCCAACACAGCAGTCACATTTTAGATATTTGTAGAATTCAACCATAAAATGACTCAAACTAACATTTCAAAGATGCAATGTAAAAATGAACCCATTTCTCATTTTGAAATTATGGAAGCTTTAGTCCTGTTTTAAGACAGAGTTGTAATTTGCTTTACTTCCAGGCCTACTATGAACCACAGTGCTGAACCTAAGGATGCTTTCAGTCTAGATATAAGATGCACATTCCTCCAAACATCCAAGGAGGATTTACTGAGCACCTGCTGTATACCCTGTACTTCTCTAGGGCTAGACAGGTAAAGAAAGCTAAATGCCTGCCCTTACAGAACTGCATTCTTGTGAGAGACGTCAGGGTTTCTCTCCACATAGGCACCTGGCTTTCTTTACTAAATCAGTAAGCACTATAGTGAACATATAACAAACAGTATTATGAAGTATAATGTGACCTATCTATCCTCCCTCTTCACACACACATTTTCTTTCAGTGCAGTGATGCCTCTCCCCTCTGTCCTGTGATTGGACTTGACACTCCCATTCTGCAAAAGAAAGGTTTTATAATAGAACTGGAAAATAACAGTGGCAGCAGACTTAGGCTTTATGAAAAAAAAAATGGTCAAGGTTTGGGAGAGAAAGAACTGGAAAAATACTTAGGCATTTCTTTTGCTCCAAATGGAGAAGAGATTAAAGTAAAATTTTTAAATCTTTGAACACTTGAAATAAAGAATGGGAGGGGGAAGCAAGAGAGTTAGACTCTGGTGAGGATCTCTTCAATGAGCTATAGCACCAGCCCCATGGGTTAAATGGTAGAATGCCAAGAGGGAGCTAGGGAATTCAAGGAAGACTTTGACATTTTCTGGGTGGGGCCAGGTATGTGGGAAAAGTTCTAGAGAGAACCGTAGCAACAGTTGATCTGAAATGTCATCATGCTGAACCTAGTTAGGAAGGATCTATCCAGCTCTCTGGACTTTGGTTTTGCAAGTGCTGAGGGAGAGCACCACAAATTTCCTCTGCCTCTGAGAAGAATAAAAAAGGGCAGAGACAAAGAAACTAGACTGAGTAGGAGAGAGAATGTGTGGAATAGTGTCTTGGCTAACTCAGTAGGTGCAGGAAGGGAAGGCGACTGAGGACCAGCCAAGAACACACCAATCCCAGAGATACCAGCTGATGATTGGTGACTCAGGCAGGACCTAATTTCTCTTACTCATTTCTCAACAATAACTGTAAGGCCTTAGGACTCAATCTTCCTAAGTTAGTTGCATCCAAGGGAGAAGGAGGATTTAAGGAAAACCTGAAATGACTGGGTTTGAACTTTACTAAATTTACTAAAAATCAACAATTACTACATTTTCTGACATAGGGTCTTCAAACAGCAGTTTGGTTGAATTGTATAAATATAAAGAAATTTATTCTTTCTCTTTTTTAAGATTTTATTTATTTATTTGTCAGAGAGGGAGAGAGAGTGTGTACAAGCAGGGGGAGCAGCAGGCAGATGGAGAAGCAGGCTCCCCATTGAGCAGAGAGCCTGATGCAGGACTTGATCCCAGGACCCTGGGATCCTGACCTGAACTGAAGGCAGACATTTAACCCACTGAGCCACCCAGGTGTCCCAAGAAATTTACATTTTTTATACCTAAATTCTTCATTGAGTATATTGTCCATGTTGCAAATGTAAAGCACTAGGACACAGTTCCCACACATAGTATTATTGTTATTAAAGTTCAGATAGCAGAGTCAAAGGCCATCAGTGTTTATGCTGTGTTTTCTCTTTTAAAATTAACTCTTTTAACTATCTTCTCTTATTTCACTGACAAATCAGTATGAGTTATATTTTTTATTTCAGTTTTAGTTGTATCAGAGAAATTTGCTTTTAGATGGTTCCTAAAAGTACTTCTAATTTCCCACTTATGGAAAGGTTGATCAAAGCTTTCTTTATTAGCAAATCATATAGTCTCTGAATGTTTTAATGAACATTTTCAACTTATATTTTTCTAAAATGGGACATTTCAAGAGAATAAAGAGAAAGTTCACGCTTTATTTTCAATGTCCTTTTGAGCTACCTTCTAACACCATGTGGAAATAAGATATTACTTATCAATTAAATAAATTATGCTTTGAAATAAAATCCTTTCACAGATTTAAAACAAGCCTGTGACTACAATGGGGCAACTCATAAATCTATAGACTTTCAGCCTGGGTTAACTGAGAGATATTCAAATAAAATTTCTACTGCAGATTGCTTATATAGCCTAATAGCCAAAGGAATAAAAGTGCTCTAGGGTTTATATCTTTTGGCTCAGTGGGTAACATATTCAGGTACTAAACAAAGAAATGTAACTCTTTGTGGTTGCTCAAAAAAAAGAAAGAAAGAAAGAAAGAAAGAAAGAAAGAAAGAAAAAGAAAAAAGGCTTTGGATTATTTTAGATTAATAAAAGCAATAAGGATTAATAGTATTTTTAATCAGAAAATTCAGCCTAACCGAATTCTCTTTACTATAGAAAATTTGGATCATTTTGGACAGAACTGAACATGAGTAAAAGAAATCACTCAGTCATTTTGTGGCTATTTCTAAATGTCTTTTTTTTTTTAAAGATATTATTCATTTCTTTGTCAGAGAGAGAGAGAGAAGGAAAGCACAAGCAGGAGCAGCAGCAGGCAGAGGAAAAAGCAGGCTCCTTGCTGAGCAAGGAGCCCAATGTGGGACTCCATCCCAGGACCCTGGGATCACAACCTGAACTGAAGGCAGATGCTTAACCAACTGAGCCACCCAGGTGCCCCTAATTGTTTTTTTATAAGAAAACAAACAAGCACATGCATAACTAAAATACTCATTTCCCCTAAGTGAAGTATGTCATTGTCTGTTTTAACAAATATTCAGTTTATGTCATGATTTCCAGATCCTCTTTGCACAGATAGCCCTCTGATAAATGTTCTCTATCTTGTGAACGTATCGCCCAACGCTGGATAGCAGTTTTGGAAGTGGTCTGATCATGGTAGAACAGAATGCAAGAAAAAGCCACTCTCAATCTGAATGCTTCATGTCTACTGACGCAGTCTAGAACTGAGTTAGCTTTTTGTGAAGTTAAATCACAATTTAGAGACTTACTGTGGTAAAAAAAAAAAAATCATGTCTTTTTCACATCTGCTTTGTCTTTCCTATACTAATGTAAGCGATTTTTTTGTTTTGGACAAAATATAGGGTTCCACACTGATAAACATAGTTTCTGATATCTATTTGGAATTCAGCAATTTGGAAATCAATTTTTGAGGATAATTTTAAGGATATCTATGAATATTAATAGGTGAGAAAAATAAAAAAATATTATTAAGTGCAGATAGCACTACGAAAACAATTCAGAGTTCAAGCCTGACTCTCTTACATGCAAGCTGAGTAACTCTGGGTAAATCACTTCCCCACTCTAGGTGTCAGTTTCCTTATCCAAAAAATCAGCAGTTTGAACTGCGTAGTCTTCTAGCTGCATTATAATTCTAACATAGTGTATGTCTCCAAATTCCATCTTATTCATTTTGTACAATAATTTAAATCTATTTTTAAAACTTAATATTTTTCACCTGCCTCTGCTTTGATAAGTGTACCTTTATTTTTTTCCAAGTCATTGATTAAAATGTTGAAGAAGACAGCACCCAATGCATGTCACAAGAGACCTAACTCTAGGCTGACAATGATTCAGAGCTCAATAAACTTTAGGAATGGTTACTAAAAACCACCATGTTAAGTTTATTATTATTCATCCAACATTCATTCATTTTATCTGCAAGAATATAATGAGAAACCTATTAAATGCCTTTGTGAAATCAATATATATTCTGATAGCTGAGTTTACTGTGCAGTATCAGATCTCTGAAAGTTAACCTTGAAGGAAGCCCAGCGAGTTATGTTTTATTTGTCTCAGGCCTAGATTTGTAATGAACTAGGGAGCTAGAAAGTGCTATAAAGAATGAAAAAAAGACATTTGAGAGAGATTTTTCCACCATCACCTTTCCTGTTCCATCCAAAACACACACACCCATAACAGTCACGGTAGACATGCATACACATTATTCTTACTTCCGGTGTGGATAGAGTCACAACGTGTATCAATGAGCCAGTATGTGGAAAGATGAAATAATTGAATGCAAGTGGTGTGGTGTCTTACACAGTGGAATCTGAAACTGGGCAGAACACAACAAAGTAGAAAAATACCACCTTAGAAAGCAATCTAAGAGAGGAGAGACTCCCAGACCAATGCCAGAGCAAGTCTCTAGTAAGTAAGAAGAGGCCACAGTGGTTACAACTAGTGCTAGACCTCTGAGGTTCTTACTTCAAAGTGAGAAAGGTGAATTTTTATGCCTCAGACACAGGACAGCTAGCTAAATCTTAACCACTCAACAGATAAAGACACTGATGAGGTCACATATTTCCAAATTTTAAAATCTTACCTACGATATTCACCTGATATACAGTCTAACTCAATTTGTATAAACCACAAAATTCAGGGAGGAATGATCAGGAACATAAGGGCACCTGTCTCAGTGACGAGTCCCAGTCTCTTGCCTACTGCAAGACTTGAGGCAGTTTTCAAGCCTGGAATTTGCTGGCTAAATGAGAAGCCAGGTCCTTTGAAGGAAGTACCCTGCACTACCATGGCAAGTGTATAGGTAATGATTTCCCAGTCCTTCCCTAAAAAGTCTGTGACCATTCTCTCAAGTAATCGTTCAATGGGAAAAAGGGAACATCCAAATATTTCAAGGACTGGTGGACACAGGACCTGAGTTGACATAAATAAATAGAAGAAACCGAAAGCAATATCAGTCGCTTCTAACTTCTGTTAGGGTAGGATGCCCATGAGGACTGAGTACTAAATGTAGGTTTAAGCACAGGTCTCAGCTCACAATGTGTACTAGGCTCATGGACTCACCTTGTGACATTACCTTGGTCTCAAATATATTAGAGTAGACAAACTTTGTGATTGGAAGAAATTCCACATTGGTTCTTTGCCTATGTAATAAATATTATAAAAGGAAGACAAAATGAAAACCTTTGAGAAGTCCCACTACCCTCCAGGTAAGATGGTATATCCAAAATAATACTCCATCCTATGAAATGGCAACAAGTATTGCCACTATTAAAGACCTAAGAGCGAGGAGAGGCGTCAAGATGGCGGGGAAGTAGCAGGCTGAGATGACATCAGGCAACAGGAGATCAGCTAGATAGCCTATCAAGCCATTCCGAACACCTACGAATCCAACAGGAGATCGAAGAGAAGAAAAACAACAATTCTAGAAACAGAAAATCGACCACTTTCTAAAAGGTAGGACCAGCGGAGAAGTGAATCCCACGCGACGGGAAGATAGACCCCAGGGGGAGGGGCCGGCTCCAGGCAAGCGGCGGAGCACAAAATCAGGACTTTTAAAAGTCTGCTCCACGGAGGGACATCGCTCCAGAGGCTAAACTGGGGTGAAGACCTTGCGGGGACAGCGTGGACTCAGGTCCCAAAGGGTCACAGAAAGATCGGGGGTGTCTGAGTCGCAGAACTCACAGATATTAGAGCACGGAAGCCGGCTGTGGACACAGAGCCGAGGTTTCCTAGAGCCATGGTCTGTGACATGGGCCAGTGCTCTGTGACACGGGCTGGTGCTCTGTGCACCACAAGATCCAGGGAGACTCCAACCCGGGAGAGCTCAGGGATCTATGGGGTTCGGAGACTCCAGGTGGGACTCTGCCAGAGAGAGAGATGCTTGGTCACAGGCTGGGTGAGCTCGGAGCGCTCCCAGAAGCCAGTGAGACGGGACTGATGACGCACAATTTTCTGTGGGCGCGGCCAGAGGCTGGGGAGACGGGAGTGGTTAAACACTTTTCTCTGAAGGCGCACTAGAGACTGGGGGCCCTAGCTCTTGGTACCTCCGAGCCGGAGACTGGGAGGTCGCCATTTTCATTCCCGTCCTCAGGAACTCTACGGAAAGCGTTCAGGGAACAAAAGCTCCCGAAAGCGAACCTGAGAGGATTACTTAGCCCGGCCCCTGGTAAGGGCAGTGCAATTCCCCCTGGGGCAGAGACACTTCAGAATCACTACAACAGGCCCCTCCCCCAGAAGATCAACAAGAAATCCAGCCAAGACCAAGTTCACTTAACAAGGAGAACAGCG